>PVJS01034014.1:0-21822 GCA_004027185.1 Glis glis
CTTTGGGAGGCGGAGACCGGAGGATCCGGGTTCGTGGCGAGCCTCAGCTCTCTCTCTCTCTCTCTGTCTCTCTCTCTCTCTCTTTTTCTCTCCCCCTGTCTCTCTCTCTCTCTCTCTCTCTCTACTTAGGCCCTCCGCAACTTCGTGAGACCCGGTTTCAAAATAAAGTATAAAAAAATAGGGCCGGGGGTGTAGCGCGGAGGTAGAACGCCCCTGGGTTCAATCCCTGGTACCGCAATAAATAAATAAATAAAAATAAATAAATAAATAAATAAAATAAAGAGCATGACCCCCCTGTGGCTTCACCAACAGAGACCTACGGGATTGTGGCCCAGGCCCATGCTCATGAAGGTTCCATCTTCGCCCTGTGTCTCCTGCGCGACGGGACAGTATTGAGTGGTGGCGGGCGGGACCGCCGGCTGGTACAGTGGGGGCCTGGGTTGGTGGCCCTCCAGGAGGCTGAGGTGAGGGCTGGGCTGAAGTCAAGGGTGGGAGCGGGAGGAGGAATGGTCAGTGAGCTCTTGACAGTCTGTTACCGCTCTGCAGATTCCAGAACACTTTGGGGCCGTGCGGGCCATTGCTGAAGGGCTTGGCTCTGAGCTGCTGGTGGGAACCACAAAGAACGCATTGCTGAGGGGGAATCTGGCTCAGGGCTTCTCCCCCGTAATCCAGGTTGGGGGGCCAAGAGCTGGGGGAGGAGGAGGGAGGGGACGGGGCAGAGTTGGGGAGGAGTCGTGGTGACAGGCTGTCCTCTGCTGCAGGGCCACACCGATGAGCTCTGGGGGCTCTGCACACATCCTTTCCAGAATCGCTTCCTCACCTGTGGCCATGACCGGCAGCTCTGTCTGTGGGATGGGGAGGGCCACGCGCTGGCCTGGAGCATCGACCTCAAGGTAGAGCCAGGTGTCCCTGATCCCCTATGACATCCACGGTGACTCCTGTGGCCACCCCTGCTTTCTCTATGTCACCTTTCCTTCTGTAGCCCACAGGCAGCCAGTCTGTCCTGGTATGGCTTCTGTACTGTTGGTAAAAGCTGACACACTGAGTGCTGCCCAGGCACTGTCCCAGCCAGGCCTCCTCTTAGCCCATCAGCTAAATGGTTAATCTGCAGTCTAGCTGGGGCCTACTTCTGGTGGTTAGGTGTTTTGAGTATCACCCTGTTTAGGCTCCAGTGACCTTGCCTCCATCCCAGGTCTCCCGTCCCTCTCTTCCCCCATCTCCTCTTTGGTTGCTAAGGCTGGCCTCGAAGTTATCGAGGAGTCTGTCCTAATTCCCTCATTAGAAAGGCACCTTCTTGAATTCACCTTCTCCCCTCCCAGGAGACAGGTCTCTGTGCTGACTTCCACCCGAGTGGGGCAGTCGTGGCTGTAGGACTGAACACGGGGAGGTGAGAGGGCCTAGGACTCTGGGGAGGGAAAGCAGGGGGGTCTGGGAAGGGTTCCTGGTAACTGGGGGAGTAGATGAGAGAGTGTCTGAGGCTGCTCAGGAGCCCAGCTGTGCCTTTCCATTCTGCTGCGCTTCTGCAGCCCTGGCGTCCCCCTCCCCTGCCCTCCTGGGGTAACTGTCTTCATCCCTTCCCAGCCCCCCCCCCAAGCCTGGGAGCTGAGGAGGTAACAGCCCAGGAAGGAGAAGCAGTGGGCATGGGAGGGGCACAGGGGAGACCAACACAGGGAAGTGACAGGCTGACTTCACAAGACCCTTGTGGGAGGCCTGTTCTGAAGTTTCTAACTTCTTTTCCAGACAGCATCAGAAGCCCCTCAGCTTTTACCTGACCCTAGCCCCTTCCCGTTTCCCATCCTAAGAATGCAGTGGTGACCCCTCTCTCTATCACAGCTTTTCTGAAGTTCTCTGATTTGCATCCCCACCCTGCCCAGGCTCTCCCTGGGGTCACCTCACATTCTGCTGTTTTGCTTCCCTATCTTCCTCCCCCTCCTCCCGTCCAGGTGGTTGGTTTTGGACACAGAGACCAGAGAGATCGTGTCTGATGTCACCGATGGCAATGAACAGCTCTCCGTTGTCCGGTATAGCCCAGGTGGGAGCCACCCCCATTCTCAACTCAGATCCTTCCCTGGTCCTTCTCTCTCTGAGTGACTATCTTTGCAGATGGATTGTACCTAGCCATTGGTTCCCATGACAACATGATCTACATCTATAGTGTTTCCAGTGACGGTGCCAAATCCAGCCGCTTTGGCCGCTGTGTGGTAAGGAAGCCGGTGTGGAGGGTGGGGCATACTAGCATTGGGTATACTCAAGGGGTCTGATGTATTAAGGAGGGGATGGGTGTGGGGATGGGAAATGGTGTACATTTTTTTTAACTCTTGACCCTTGCTCCCAGGGTCACTCCAGCTTCATCACTCACCTTGACTGGTCCAAGGATGGGAACTTCATCATGTCCAATTCTGGGGACTATGAGATTCTTTACTGTGAGTGGCAGTGGAGGACCTGGGGGAGAGGGTCATTGGAGTGGGTTTTATTTGTGTGTGGGGTTCCTGCTGGGAGGGGACCAAAGGGAATACTCAGGGGAGCTCCAGGCAGAGGGGCTGTCATCAGCTACAGAGGTGGAGATGGGGTTAAAAGTGGAGCTGGAATTATACACGTAGGAGAAATTCGGGGTGGGGAACCCACATGCAGTTTCACACCCTGTCTTCTTCCCACAAGGACTTGAGGGAGTTGAAAAATGTACTAAGAAAAGATTGTTTTGGAAGTTTCTCAGGGTAGGTGTGGAGGGGCTGACTTATCTAGGGAGGCGGAACTGATGAGAAGCTGTTAGGAGAACTTCTGGAAGAACTCAGGAAGCACACGGGGTGGGTTTCACCCTGGGGGTAGCAGGGGAGAGAAGGAGCGCTATTCTGTGGCCAGTTCACACGCCACCTAGCCTCACGCCAGTCTTTCCAACCTGGCCTTGCCCAGCACTTCCCGGCTGAAGACTGGGTGAGAGCTGAGCTGGGTGGACTTCTCCTCAGGGGATGTCGCTGGAGGCTGCAAGCTGCTGAGGAATCGCTATGAGAGCCGAGACCGGGAATGGGCTACCTACACCTGCGTGCTGGGCTTCCATGTGTACGGTGAGTAGGGACTCCTGCGGGAGGGGTGGGGAAAAAAGCTGGAGACCAATCTGAGCTCAGAATGCTGGGTGTGTGTCGTGGGGAGGGGGTCAAGAAACACGCACATCCAGCCCAGGAGGCCCCTCTGGCGCTAGGGACTGGAAAGGATTGCCTGGAACGCGGCTGGTGGGTGGCCATGGCTGACTGAGCAACAGAAACAGCGCAGCTCCGGGCCGTGGGTGGCGGCTGGAAGGAGGCCTGGCTGAGACCGGCCGCTGTTGCTAGGTGTGTGGCCAGACGGCTCTGATGGGACCGACATCAACTCCCTGTGCCGCTCCCACAACGAGCGTGTGGTGGCCGTGGCCGACGACTTCTGCAAAGTGCACCTCTTTCAGTACCCGTGTGCACGCGCCAAGGTGAGGCCGCGGGGGGCTGCCGGGGCGGCTGGGAGGCTCCGGACTTCACCGCCCCCTCAACGCGACATTCTGTCTGGCCCAGGCGCCGAGCCGCATGTACGGGGGCCACGGGAGCCACGTGACCAGCGTCCGGTTCACGCACGACGACTTGTACCTCGTCTCGCTAGGCGGCAAGGACGCCAGCATCTTCCAGTGGCGAGTGCTGGGCGCTGGGGGCGCCGGGCCGGCACCCGCCACGCCCTCTCGAACCCCCTCCCTGTCTCCCGCCTCCTCCCTCGACGTTTGATCTCTGCGAGACTGGGCCGACAGGCTCTGCGGCGTGGCCCCGCCCCGCCCCGCCGGAACCCCCCTTGAACCAGGGGCCGACCCTTTCCTCGACTTCTAGACATTCCCCATCGCGCATTTTCCTGGAGAGGGCGAAGGGCACCCTTGCACACACTGTATAGACCCGCTGGCTGAGCCGGGTAGCCCCAGCCTAGGCCCTGACTCCTGCTACCTGCTGAGGGGCAATAAACAGAAAACAAAGTCGCCTCCGGGTGCTTTTGTGGGGCGCGGCTGGGTGCCTCCGGGGCCTTGTGGGGTGGGGATGAAGGAAGAAAGAGGAGTGCAGAAAGGATAAGGGCGCGCAGATCATGCAAATAACAGGCAAAGCCGCTTGCAAATAACCACGCGAAGCACGAGGGCGCGCGAGTGTTTCGGGGCCGCAGGCGGAGCTGCAGGGCTCCAGAGAGGAGAGAGTTAAGCGCCTCTCCTCTCCCGCCCTCGGAGGAGGAGCCGAACTGCAACGGAAGTAGCCGAGCGCCGGGCCGCGGCTGGCCGAAAGGAGCCGAACCCTTTCCGGAAGTGTCCGATCTATGGGGTCCTGCTCTCCGACCTGAGCCGAGCGCCGGGCCTTGTTCTCCGGATCGGCCGAAGGTGTTCCGGAAGGAGGCGAGGCGGGAGGGCAAACCTTCTCCGCGGCCGGCGGAGCCCAACGTCTGGTGGGACTAGGCGAGGGCGGGGGGAGCCGGAGCGTGGCTCCGGTCCGGCAGGAACCGAGCTCGTTCCGGAAGAAGCCGAGCGGACCGGCGCCGGCCTCGGCGTCCCCGGCGTGAGGCGGTAGTAGCGGCGGCGACAGCGCGGTCCGGAATGAACCGCGACGGCTGAAGCCGCCGAGCTGCTGACTGCGCGGGCCCCACCGCGACTCCCGCGAAGCGCCCGCCCCGCGCTCGGGGCTTCGCCTCGAGCCGAGCCCTGCCCCCGCGAGCCTCCAGGACCCCTTTGTGCGGCCGGAGGCGGCGGCGGGAACGGCCATGGCGGCCAACATGTACCGGGTGGGGGGTGAGTACCCGGGCGGAGGTGCGGGGCTCGGGCGGGTGAGGTTGGGGGCCGGGACCGGAGACGCTCAGCACCCGGCGGGCGAGAAGCCACGTCTGGGGCGGCATGGACCGGAGCGCCGACCGGAACCGGAACCGGGAGCCAGGGCGCCGCGACGGCGACGCGGTCGGGCGCGGAGAGTCCGGGAGAGGCTGCGGGCATCCCCGACGGCACTGAGGGCTGCCTCGGGACCCCCAGGCGGGGAGTGGGTTTGGGAAATTGGTTCCGAAGGGGCTGACAGGTCAGCGAGGGCTGGGGCGACAGCTTGGTCACCTGCAAGGGGGCCGCGGAGAGGTTTCCTCTCCCCAGGCGTTTTGTGCACCTCGGTTCGCGAAGGGGGGGAGGCCCTGCGCCAGAGCGAACAATTAATTGCTCACTTCGCTGACACGGGGGTGCAACTCCATGGCTAAGTTGTGGGGCCTGCAGGGGAACCGTTGCTTCTCATCTGCTCTCACTTTTGAGTGCAGGTCTGATTTTAGAACTAAGTGCGGTAGGGTTGGGGGGCATCCGCATTTTCTTCGGCTCTCCACTTCGCAGCGTCTTCTCTACCTGGACCTTTGTCTCCTTTTGGCCCACTCAGACCGACTTTCTCTGTTCCTGGTGCTCTGACTCTCCCACCGCCTCTGATCTTCCCGATTCTAACCCCCACCCCCTCCTTACAGATTACGTCTATTTTGAGAACTCTTCCAGCAATCCTTACCTGGTTAGACGGATTGAGGAGCTCAACAAGGTGAGTCAGCCAGAACCGCCCCCCACCAAGTGGTCTCCTGGGGTCTCTAACTTCAGGTGGGAGAGTATCCTATCCTAAGTACTCATTCATATTCATTCATTCAGTGTATTCAGGAAAGGCTATTGAGAGCTTAGTGGGAACTTTCCTATATAGTCTGTCTCTTTGGGGCAAAGGAAAGGGATTTGGAAGTCTGCCCTTGAATATAAGTCTTCACTGGCAGTTTCTTTTTTTTTTTTTTTGCGGTACCGGGGATTGAACGCAGGGGCGTTCCACCTTCGCGCTACACCCCCGGCCCTATTTTTTATACTTTATTTTGAAACCGGGTCTCACGAAGTTGCGGAGGGCCTCACTAAGGAGAGAGAGAGACAGAGAGAGAGAGAGAGAGAGAGAGAACTGAGGCTGTCCGTGAACCCGGATCCTCCGGTCTCCGCCTCCCAAAGTACTGGGATTACAAGCGTGCGCCACCACGCCCGGCTTCACTGGCAGTTTCTTAGGTCTTTTATAAATTTATTGAGCCTGGTGTGGTGGCGCAGGCCTGTAATTCCAGTACTTGGGAGGCTGAGACAGGAGGATCGCAGGTTCCAGGACAGCCTCAGCAAGTAGTGAGACTCTTATCAACCTAGTGAGAACCTCTTTCAAAATAAAACTAAAAAATAGGGCTGAGAGTGTCGCTCATAGGTAGAATGCCCTGGGTTCAATCCCCAGTAACACACACACACACACACACACACACACACACAAAAGAGAAAGGAACTTATTGACTATTGTTAATCTTTTCTTTGGGCATTTCCACTTTCGAATGACCAGTGTTCACTGCCATGTTTTTTCCCCCTCTTAGACTGCAAATGGAAATGTGGAAGCAAAGGTGGTCTGTCTTTTCCGGCGAAGAGACATTTCTAGTAGCCTCAACAGCCTGGCTGATAGCAATGCCAGTGAGTGTCTTCATCCCCCTCCTTTTCTCCCCCTCCCCATGATCTGAGGGCTGGGCATGTCCCTGCAGGTGTTTCCTCTGGCAGCATGCCCAAGGCAGGGGTGTGCGTTTGGGGGTGGGAAGTGCCTGGTCTGTGGAGGGAGGCCTGTTTTTACACGTTGGGGTTGGAAGCAGGGTGGTGAGACCATGATAAGGAAAGGTTTCTGTGTGTGTGTGTGTGTGTGTGTATGTGTGTGTGTGTGTGTGTGTGTGTGTGTAAGAGGGGTGTGGGGAGGATAGTACTTAGGGGATGAAGTACTTTGGAGAAGCAAGACATTTGGGGGGACAGTTTTGGGTACATTGAGTGTGAAGGTCAAGGTGAAAAGGAAGACACTGTGCCTAGAAGTCTGCATAACAGGGAAACAGGCTTATTTTGTAATCAGGAGGTAATGAGAATAAATGAAAAGGAGATAACAGGAAGCTAGACGGTAGGAAAGTTTTCTTGCACTTTTTGACTTTTCCCGTTTCTCTCTCCACTCTTCTACATCCTTCATGTTTCCTTTTATTGTTTTTGTGATACTGGGAATTGAACTCAGGGGTGTTCTATCTCTGAGCTACTTATTTTTATTTTATTTTTGCGGTACCGGGGATTGAACCCAGGGCTATTCTACCTCTGGGCTACACTCCTAGCCCTATTTTTTATTCTTTATTTTGAAACAGGGTCTCCTTAGGTTGATGAGAGTCTCACTACTTGCTGAGACTGTCCTCCAGCCTGTGATCCTCTTGTCTCAGTCTCCCAAGTACTGGGATTACAGGTGTGTGTCACCATGTCCAGTCTATTTTTTATTTGAAATAGGGTTCCACTAAGTTGTGGAGGGCCTAAGTTGCTGAGTCTGGCCATGAACCTGTGATCCTCTTGTCACAGCCCTTTTGTCTTTGTTTCCTTTAAGCTCTCACCTTTTTGTTTGTTTATTTAGGTACTGGGGATTAAACCCAATGAGACTCTGTTTCAAAATGAAAGATAAAATTAAAAAATTTTTACTTTTTATTTTTGTGCTGCTGGGGATTGAACCCAGGGGCATTCTACCCTCAAGCTACTTTCCCCCAAAGCCTATTTTTATTTTTTTATTTGGAAACAGGGTCTCACCAAGTTGCTGAGAGCCTCACGAAGTTGCTGAGGCTGGCTTTAAAGTTGCTGAGGCTGGCTTCGGACTTGTGATCCTCTCGTCTCAGCCTCCCAAGTAATGGGAGTAGAGGCATGAGCCACCACACCCGGCTCAAAATTTTTTTCTTTAGCTGGGCATGGTGGCACACACCTGTAATCCCATTACTTGAGAGGCTGAGACAGGAGGATCCACAGGTCTGAGGCCAGCCTCAGCAACTTGGTGAGACCCTGTTTCAAAATAAAAAATAAAATAAGGAGCCGGGTGTAGTGGCGCACGCTTGTAATCCCAGTACTTGGGAGGCGGAGACCGGAGGATCCGGGTTCGTGGCCAGCCTCAGCTACTTAGTGAGGCCCTCCGCAACTTCGTGAGACCCGGTTTCAAAATAAAGTATAAACAATAGGGCCGGGGGTGTAGCTCAGAGGTAGAACGCCCCTGGGTTCAATCCCCAGTACCGCAAAAAAAATAAAATAAGGCTGGGGCTGTAGCTCAAAGATAGACTATTGCTGGGTTCAATCCCCTGTACCACCCCCCCTAAAAAAATTGTTTTTTCCTTTCGTTTTTCTTAGCTCCATTTCTCTTTCCTGTTTTCTTTTCCTTTCTCCTGCCTCATGTACCTCCTTCCTAAGTTATCTTCCTTTTTCCGGGTGCTTTGGTGTTGAAGGGGTTAATGAGGAGCTGGTCTTACCAAGTTTCCTGGCCCTTTGGGGTTTCCAGTCCCATCTGGCAGGGGCTGACCTTGGCCTTGTCCAATCAGATGGGGTGTGGGGGGTGTGGTCCCCCTTGCCTTAGCACATGGTTTCCGGAGCACACGCAATGGGCGGAGCCTACTGCACCCCCCTTCTCCTTAAGGTTGGGAACAATGAACCAATGAGTCTGGGCCTGAGGCTCTTCTACCCCCTCCCACTTTGGCTGGAGCTCTGCCAGGTTAACTCTTTCCACTGTTTCCGGGCATACTGCTGCTCCTTGGGGAAGAAGGTGTTGGTACTGGCTTGGGCTGTGCTGTCCTAGAAAACCTTAGAAACTATTATTAGCCAAGTAGAAAGGGAGGGATAGTTAGGGTTGCATGTGATGTCTTAGAGTAATGATTCTCCTAAAATCCAAAAAGAGGAACTGGCAAATACAACCTTGTGTGATGTTTTTTTCATCTTATTGGGTTCCCAGACCTCAGGCTGGTTTAGTAAGAAGGAAACCAAGTGTGAGTTCTTACAGGGCCTGGTGTGGCAGAATCTGTGCTTTCCGAGTGGTGTCTGAGCATTGGCAGCTGGGTTCGGGACGCATGTCTATGGCATTCTTTGTACTCTCACAGGTCTTCCCTCAGAGCGTTAGTGCTGGAATTTGGGAGCATCCCTAATGAGGCAAGGGCTAAGAGGGAAAGCTGGTAGGGTAAGGGTAAGCTGGAAAAAATGAGGAAAAACAACTGAGATAGAAAACGTTTTCTCTGGGTAGAGTTTGCAACATGCCTTCTGTCTGGATTAGTTTCTGACTTGGTTTCTTCCTTCTTAATGTCCTAGGAGAGTTTGAGGAGGAATCGAAGCAGCCAGGCGTGTCAGAGCAGCAGCGACATCAGCTGAAGCATCGGGAGCTTTTTCTTTCTCGTCAGTTTGAGTCATTACCAGCCACCCACATAAGGTATAGGACGATCAGGGCCAGTGTGGCTGCGTGCACTTACTTAGAAGATGGAGAGGAGAGGGTGGTGTATTATTGGAGATGCTGTGGAAAGGGAATGAGGGGCTCACCCAGGGTTTTCTGACCTGTTTCTGTAGGGGGAAATGCAGTGTGACCCTCTTGAATGAGACCGACATCTTGAGCCAGTACCTGGAAAAGGAGGTGAGGAGGCAGTATTGGGAGAGGAGGAGGGGAGTGGGTATTGCCCCTAAAAGACAGAGGAAAGTAGGACAGTGAGGTGATAAGGGGTTGACAGACTATCGCCGCCTGCCGGCCTGTGTGGATTGCTGCCCTGCTCACTTCTCTCTCTCCCCATCTCCAGGACTGCTTTTTTTACTCACTGGTATTTGACCCTGTGCAGAAGACACTTCTGGCTGATCAAGGGGAGATCAGAGTTGGTTGCAAATACCAAGCTGAGATCCCGGATCGCCTGGCAGAGGGTAAGCACCAGGACAGACTGTATTGCTACTGGGTGATCTAACTGCAAGGGGCACTGTAATGTCACGGTCACGGTTAATGGCATGTCCTGGAGTCTGCAGTGCACAGTCTGCAAGGCTCTCTGCTATGACCCTGACGGAATCGGACCTTAGGAACCTGGAAGGGGTAAATGGGCACAGTTGGGGAGAGAATTCTGATGGTTGAGGTGGCCATTAGACCCCAAGTTGGGTGGGTAAGAGGAGGAAGAGGTGCTGCTGTGTGGGACTCAGGACACCAGTTACTCTCCTTCCCTCTCCCTGCCGATGTTGTTGCTGGTTCCCCAGGAGAGTCGGATGCTCGGAACCAGCAGAAGATGGAGATGAAGGTCTGGGATCCCGACAACCCTCTCACGGACCGGCAGATCGATCAGTTCCTCGTGGTGGCCCGGTGAGGGGTGGGTGGAGGGGGAATATGGGCTGGGGGAGGGGAGGTTATAGGTGTGAATCCCACCCCTTCCTAAAGATCTTGTTGTTTGGTACGGTGTTTTCCTTCTTTCTCCTGTGGCTTACTTCCTCAGCCTGCTTGTGTTCCTTCTTCCTTCCGTGACGTCTCAATCTCTTCCTTAGAGCCGTGGGGACCTTTGCGAGAGCCCTAGATTGCAGCAGCTCCATTCGGCAGCCAAGCCTGCACATGAGTGCAGCTGCTGCCTCCCGAGATATCACCCTGGTGAGCACAAGTTGGTGGGTAGTTGGGCAGGCTGGGCTTGGTGAGGATCGGAGAGGAGAAGGGGGGTGTCTTGGAGGAAGTAGGAGTGTGGTGCTGAGGCTTCAAAGTCCTCAGCCTTGTTCTCTGCCTTCTCTGTAGTTTCATGCCATGGACACGTTGCAAAGGAATGGCTACGACCTAGCTAAAGCCATGTCGACTCTGGTACCCCAGGGGGGCCCAGTGCTGTGTCGGGATGAAATGGAGGAATGGTCTGCCTCTGAGGCCATGCTGTTTGAGGAGGCCCTAGAGAAGTATGGGAAGGATTTCAATGATATTCGCCAGGATTTTGTAAGTGGATGGGGCCAGGAGAGGTGGGAGAGATGACGGGTCAGGTAACAAGGACCTGGGGCCAGATGCCAGCTCATCCTTCTTCCTTCTGTCCTCCGTAGCTACCCTGGAAGTCACTTGCCAGCATAGTCCAGTTTTATTACATGTGGAAAACCACAGACCGGTATATTCAGCAGGTATGGTCCGGGCTGGGGAGGCTGGGCCAGAGGCTTCCTGCTTACCTCTGCTTTTGAAGTTAATGAGGTCCTCCCTACTGATATCCTCTGATTTTTTGCTTTCTTTTTTCCTTTCTGCAGAAAAGATTGAAAGCTGCTGAAGCAGATAGCAAACTAAAACAGGTCTACATCCCCACCTAGTAAGTGTGATGGGTAGGGGAGACCGAAATGTTTTCTTCCCTTTTCCCCACACTGTGCCTTCCTCAGTGATGGGTAGTGGGCAGGAGGCAGAGTCAAATGATAGAGATAGGAGCTGTGGATGCAGTTTAGTGGAAAGTGCTTGGTATGCACGAGGCCTTGGGTTCCATCCTCATCGCCAAAACAAAAAGCCAGGCGTGGTGGTGCATGCCTGTAATCCCAGTACTTGGTAGGCTGAGACAGGAGGATTGCAAGTTCAAGGCTGACCTCAAAAACTTAGTGAGAAGCTGGGTGTGGTGGCGCACGCTTGTAATCCCAGTACTTGGGAGGCTGAGACCAGAGGATCCGGGTTCACGGCTAGCCTCAGCTACTTAGTGAGGCCTCTGCAACTTAGTGAAACCCCCTGTTTCAAAGTAAAGAATAAAAAATAGGGCTGGGGGTGTAGCTTGGCGGTAGAATGCCTCTGGGTTCAATCCCCAGTACCACACAAAAAAAAACCCAAAACTTAGTGAGACCCTCAGCAACTTAGCAAAGCCTTGTTTTAAATAAAAAATTAAAAGGGGATAGGGGTATAGTTCAGAGGTAGAATGCCCCTGGGTTCAAACCCCAGTTCCCCCTCCCCTTCAGAAAAAATAGAGATTTGGCGAAATGAGTTCTTTACCCTGACTAGTTTCCCGGTTTCTCCTCCTGTTTTCTTTGTTAGCACAAAGCCAAACCCTAATCAGATCATTTCCGTGGGTTCAAAGCCTGGCATGAATGGGGCTGGATTCCAGAAAGGCCTGACTTGCGAGAGCTGCCATAGTGAGTCTCGGGAGGGACGGGGATGTTGGAGGTGGGTGGGGATTTGCGTTGGCCAGAGAGTCTGAGGGGCTCAGGTCCTGTTCCTGTTGAGAGACTCCCCCCTTCTCTCCATGCTCTTACAGCCACACAGTCTGCCCAGTGGTATGCTTGGGGCCCACCCAACATGCAGTGCCGCCTTTGTGCTTCCTGTTGGATCTACTGGAAGAAGTATGGGGGACTGAAGACCCCAACCCAGCTAGAGGGAGCTGCTCGTGGCACCACAGTAAGGATCAGTAGGGGGTCAGGTGGGGAGAGCCGCGAGCATACTGACGTGAGCCACAATACCCAACTCCTTCTGTGGAGGTGGTTTGGTGAGCAGGGGATACTTGATAGTGTTGGGGGGTCGGGTAGGTTGTCAGTAAAGAGATCAGGAAGCTTGGCGTGGCTCATGCCTGTAATTCCAGCTACTCAGGAGGCTGTGGCAGGAAGATCAAAACTTAAAGGCTAGCTTGGGCAACTTAGGTGAGACCCTGTCTCAAAATAAAACTTAAAAAATGGGCTGGTGCAAGCCGAGTGTGGTGGCACACACTTGTAATCCCAGTACTTGGGAAGCTAAGACTGGAGAATGTGGGTTCGCAGCCAGCCTCGGCTACTTAGTGAGGCCCTCTGCAACTTAGTGAGACCCTGTTTCAAAATAAAGAATAAAAAATAGGGCTGGGGGTGTAGCTCGGAGGTAGAATGCCCCTGGGTTCAATCCCCAGTGCCGCAAAAAAAGGGGGGCTGATGCTGGGTGTGGTGGCACACACCTATAATCCCAATACTTGGGAGGCTGAGACAGGAGGATCACAAGTTTGAGAACAGCCTGAGCAACTTAGCGAGACCCCCTCAGCAACTTAGAGAAACCCTGTTTCAAAACAAAAAATAGAGCCGGGTGTGGTGGCGCATGCTTGTAATCCCAGTACTTGGGAGGCTGAAACAGGAGGATTGCGAGTTTGAAGCCAGCCTGGGCAATTTAGCGAGGCCCTCCGAAACTTAGCAAGACCCTGTTTCCAAATAAGAAATAAAATTGGGCTGGGGGTATAACTTGGAGGTAGAATGCCTCTGGGTTCAATCCCCAGTGCCAAAAAAAAAGGTCTGAGGATGTAGCTCAGTGGTAGAATGCTTGCCTAGTGCACAAGAGGCCCTGGGTTCAATCCCTGGTGCTATAAGAAAAAAAAATATAGTTCAGGCAGAAATGAATTGTGTTCTTCAGGGAATCGAAAGAAAATAGCCTCCGTGCCAATTTGTAGTCTCCCTTCTTCCTATGCCCACCCTCCAGGAGCCACACTCAAGGGGACATTTATCCAGACCCGAAGCCCAGTCTCTCTCCCCATACACAACCAGCGCCAACCGGGCCAAGCTGCTGGCGAAAAACAGGCAGACTTTCCTGCTGCAGACAACAAAACTAACCCGTCTTGCCAGGCGAATGTGCAGGGACCTGTTACAACCGAGGAGGGCTGCCCGGCGGCCCTATGCCCCGATCAATGCCAATGCCATCAAGGCAGAGTGTAAGTGCACTGGGGACAGGGCTAGCGGTGGGTTCAGGGGTGTGGTGGCAGGGACCAGTGTGTTTTGGATGTTTAATGACAGTAGGGATAGTAAACCAGAGATTTTTTTTTAAAGGAGATTGAGACATGACCCCTGGCCGGGGAAGCCCCTCAAGAAGCTTTCATCTTTTTTTTTCCAGGCTCCATTCGACTTCCTAAGGCTGCCAAGACTCCACTGAAGATTCACCCTCTGGTGCGGCTGCCCCTGGCAACTATCGTCAAAGATCTGGGTATGGGATGGGGAACCAGACTGGCTCCTGGGTGGGTAAAGGATGGGAAACCAGTTAGGGTGATATCAGACTCCTAGTCCTTTTGCCATCAAGAACCTTCCTCTCAGCTGGGTGTGGTGGCGCACGCTTGTAATCCCAGTACTTTGGGAGGCGGAGACCGGAGGATCCGGGTTCGCGGCCAACCTCAGCTCGCTCGCTCTCTCTTTCTCTCTCTCTCTCTCTCCTTAGTGAGGCCCTCTGCAACCTCGTGAGACCCGGTTTCAAAATAAAGTATAAAAAATAGGGCTGGTGGTGTAGCACGGAGGTAGAATGCCCCTGGGTTCAATCCCCGGTACCACACACAAAAAAAAAGAACCTTCCTCTCTCTCTGCATTTTTCTTTCCCACTGAATCCAAAGAGTCTTAACAGACTGTACTTTTTTCAAGTTAATAATGTTTTTTTAATTTGTATATGTGTATGGTGCTGGAGATGGAACCCAGGGTCTCGTGCATGTTAGGCAAGTGCTCTACTACTGAGCTACATCCCTAACCCAATATCTTTTCATAAGCTATTAGCTGATTTGATAACACCACAGTCATGTGATTTGTGTGTATGTGTGTGTGCGTGCGTGTGTGTGTGTGCGTGCGTGTGTGTGTGTGTGAGTGATATGGGGGATTGAACCCAGAGGCATTCTACCTTTGAGCTACACCTTCTAGCCCGATTTTTTTTTTTTTTTTTTTTTTTGTGGTACTGGGGATCGAACCCAGGGGCATTCTACCTCTGGGCTATACTCCCAGCCCTATTTTTTTATTCTTTATTTTGAAACAGTCTCAACTAAGTTGTGGAGGGTCTCACTAAGTAGCTGAGGCTGGCTCTGAACCTGCGATCCTCCTGTTTCAGCCTCCCAAGTACTGGGATTACAAGCATGCGACACCACACCCGCTTCGTGTGATTTTTTTTTTTTTTTTTTTTGCGGTACCGGGGATTGAACGCAGGGGCGTTCTACCTCCGCGCTACGCCCCCGGCCCTATTTTTTTATGCTTTATTTTGAAACCGGGTCTCACAAAGTTGCGGAGGGCCTCACTAAGAGGAAAGAGAGAGAGAGAAAGGGAGAGAGAGAGCTGAGGCTGGCCACGAACCCGGATCCTCCGGTCTCTGCCTCCCAAAGTACTGGGATTACAAGCATGCGCCACCACGCCCGGCACTTCGTGTGATTTTTTAATAGTGTTAAATAGCTTGCCAGACCCTTCCCCCATCACAACTTTTGAGGATGGTCTAAGGAAAAAGAGATGGAGGTGAGAAAGGGAAACTACATAGCGAAGAGAAGGTGTGTGAAAGTTTTCTTTTTTTCTCCCCTCCTTTGGAAGTGGCCCAGGCACCTCTGAAACCAAAAACACCTCGGGGCACCAAGACACCAATCAACAGAAACCAGCTGACTCAGAATCGGGGCCTGGGAGGCATCATGGTGAAACGGGCCTATGAGACTGTGAGTAGACAGATGGGCAGGCCAAGCTGGGTTGGGTGGGCTTGTGTTCTGATAGGAGTCTGAGGGAGGCTCCTTCATTGGACTCCCCATCCTTTTCTAGATGGCAGGGGCAGGGGTCCCCTTCTCTGCCAATGGAAGGCCCCTGGCCTCAGGGATTCGTTCAAGTTCACAGCCAGCAGCCAAACGTCAGAAACTTAATCCAGCTGATGCTCCCAATCCTGTGGTGTTTGTGGCCACAAAAGATACCAGGTAGGGAGTCCACCATGGAGGGGGCCGAGAGGTTGACAACCTTAGATTAGTGGGTATGGGCAAAATCAGCTCCAGGAAGACTGGATGTGGAAGAAAGAATGGGGGTGCCAGTAAAGAATGGATCAGAAGGCAGAATTGCAATGTGAAATGTGGGGGTTTCACTCTGAGGGTCTCAGTGTTCTCTAAGCCTCAATGTTTTCTACTCCTGTCTTCCTCTTTCTTGCCAGGGCCCTACGGAAGGCTCTAACCCACCTGGAAATGCGGCGAGCTGCACGCAGGCCCAACTTGCCCCTGAAGGTGAAGCCAACGCTGATTGCAGTGCGGCCCCCAGTCCCTCTCCCTGCACCCACACATCCTTCCAGCACCAGTGAGCCCATTGTCCTGGAGGACTGAGCAGCTGTGGGGAAGGAAGTTGGGCTGAGAGATAGAGGGTGGGTTCCCAAGGCACCCAAACCTCCTGTCCCTTAAGTGTGGAAGGGATGAGGACTGAAGGAGCACAGGAGCCAGTGGGCGTGTGTCCCTGGAGGGGTTGGGCGCCCTCTGGTGTCTTGTCCCCTTGCTGTGCTTCTCCATGCTTGTGATGGAGGGCAGCCTGCAGGAACTTGGCCCATGTGGGTATCTAGCCTGTTTTGGGTGATAGGATCCACAATTGTCTGGGAAAGTTTGGGGGGGAGGGTTTTTTAATTTTTTAAAAACTTTGCCTCCCTTTGTGAAAGGGGATGGGGGAGGGGAAGAGGAAACATGTCAGGTGGAGAACCTGGTTGTGGGGGGCGTGCACTGCCATGTCTATTTTTTTTTTCCTAATTGGGGGTTTCTTTTCCTGTCCGGTGTCCGGACTTTCCTAATTGGAGTTTGAGGCCCCTAAGCTGGCATCAACCCCAGCCCATGCTCACTCTTTCTTCTCTCCCCCTCCCCCTCTGCCTTTTGTACGCCAATTCTCAGAAATAAAGATCTTTTGTCCGTTTTTTTAACCTCGGATTCTGTAATTGGTTCTTATAGTAACAAATAAAAAGCTGTTTTCTTCAGCTCCTCTTGGCTCAGCTGTTCTCTGCCATGGATGTGTGTGTGTATTGGGGGTGTTTTTGAGGGAAAATAAAGGACAAAGGACAATAAAAGAGGTACAGATGGTGCTTGTCCTGGGAACAGCTTTATGAGATATGCAGCCTGGAATGAGGCAGCCTGCCCCAGCTAACCTTCTGGGACCCAACTGCCCCCCAGCTCCCAGTGGTGCTGGAGCCCTGGCATCATCTTGGCCCAGATTCATTCAAGGGAGTTGAGAAGCCGGCTCTCTGATGGTTGCAGGCTTCTGTAGGAGGGTGGTGTGAGGTTACTTCTTCCTTTTTTTTTTTTTTTTTTTGTGTGTGGTACTGGGGATCCCCAGCCCTATTTTTATTTTATTTTATTTTATTTATTTATTTTTTTGCGGTACCAGGGATTGAACTCCGGGGCATTCTACTTCCGAGCTACACCTCCGGCCCTATTTTTTTTTTATACTTTATTTTGAAACCGGGTTTCATGAAGTTGCGGAGGGCCTCACTAAGTAGCTGAGGCTGGCCGCGAACCCGGATCCTCTGGTCTCCGCCTCCCAAGTACTGGGATTACAAGCGTGCGCCACCACGCCCGGCCCTGATGAGCTTTTTTTTTTTTTTTTTTCCGGTAACGGGGATTGAACTTGGGGGCATTCTACCTCCGAGCTACACTCCCAGCCCTATTTTTTTATTTTTTATTTTGAAACAGGGTCTAAGTTGTGGAGGACCTCACTAAGTAGCTGAGGCTGGCCCTGAACCGGATCATCCCGTCTCAGTCTTCCAAGTACTGGTATTACAAGTGTGCACCACCACACCCCGCTTTGATGGGCTTTTTACCCCTCCCCCACTCACTCCCCTTTCCCTTAGAGAATTCTGAGAATTGCTAGCAGCCAGGGTAAGATGTAGCCCAGCTTGGTGTGTGTGTGGGGTACAGCAGGATCTTGCCACCCAGCTCTGTGGTGTATGTGCATAGACTGCTGCTTCAGGACCCTTAGGGCCAGTCTCAGCAACTGCCTCCATAGTGGGGTACATTGTAGTGCTGTTTCCTGCCTTCTTAGGTTTGGGAGACAAATTGGATGTGGGAAGGACACCTTAGGAGAGAACAAGTTCAGCCTACTCTGCTTAGGCACTTTATTGTAGTAGGGATTGAATCCAGGTTGTCCTACCTCTAAGCTACAACCCTAGCCCTATTTTATTTTGGAACGATCCTTTAGAGACAGGGAACTGGCCTCAGCAGTTGTGACTTGCTCAGAGTCACAAACCTTGGATTTCTGCCTTGGTCCACTGCTCTTTATGATTCAAAGCTGTGGGTTGATAATCATAACTGTTTAGCCCACCTGATAATCTTGATAATCGCAGTCAGCTGCTTAGCCCTTCAGATAGTCCTTCTATCTCATGGTCTAGGTCCCTAGAGCTTCCCCCTGCTCCCTTATTTTCTCCGTTTTGAGCCTACACCTTTGCGGTGCTTGAAGGAACTGACCACTGTCCCATCTGGGTGTTAGCAGCACTTCACACAGTCCAATGTCTACTCAGCTGCCACCATAATTCTGTTGCACTGCCTTCAAGTGGACAGTTGTTTTTGGTGCCTTGTTAGTACACTCCATTCACGCAGTCCACGACTGCGGAAGGAACGAGCCTGGCTCTCCTGAACCTAGCAATGTGGTTGTGGTCTCCTGGAGTCCAGAAGGTGCCTGGTGGGGACAGAGCGCCCCGACAAGGGCTAGGAAGCGGGCCTGGAACTTCTGTTTTGCGGGACCCAGCGGTAGTGGAAGACAGGAACAGCCCTTGAGGGTGTTGGAGTCCAGGGACACCTTTGGACTGGACTCCGAGCACATCCCTGAACTTTGCTCCGTGGGATAAAGGATTGAAAGGTGCCCATCCTCCGCCTTTATTCGCTGGGTAAATATGGGGTTGAGGGTGCAGCCGTGAGGGTCGCTAACAGCGCGGTGAAGGAGCACACAGATCACGACCACTTGGCGAGGAAGCCGACCTGCTGTCACGGAGCGGGCCCCCGAGAAGCCACCGGGGGCCATCCTTTGTGGCTGTTTTATGAATATTCACGATTCTTTGGGCCAATCAACGCCGGAACAGATCAGAGCACACCAATCGGCAGCTTTCCTTAAAACAGGCTAGAAACGGAACCTTGAGTCGAAGGTGCTAGGTTTCCGAGGGAGGGTGCTTGCGCGATTGGCTGACAGACGTCACTTCCGGTAGGACCGGGGGCGTGGCTTCCGAGCGCATTGCGATTTGGAGGAGTTCCGGCGGTGGCAGGAGCGGCTGCGTTTTGTCGGTCCAGGAGAGTCGCCATGGCGGCGGTGGATTCGGATGTCGAATCGCTGCCGCGTGGGGGTTTCCGCTGCTGCCTCTGCCACGTTACTACAGCCAACCGTAAGCGGTGGCTAGTGAGGGGGGCTGTGGGCTTTCGGAAGTCTTTGGGTTCTGGCGAAAGTTAGGGTTATTGGTCACAGTTCTCGTTAAGTCGGTTGGCAGGGTCACCCACCTTCGTTTTTCCTCTGCACATCCGAGGAGGTTGGAGCGTGGCGAAAGTCCTACTCCTTTACACCCCTCCCAGTATACGAAATCTCCGCGACGAAAGTGTCATTGTTTATTACCTCTTTAACTATCATCTGCTGGACATCATTTCGCCTGGTACTCTGCTGGCCTTTCGGGTGGAGAGAGGGAGTTCAGAGATGTAGGAGCTCACCAGGTAGATTGAGACATGTTCGTCGCTGCATGGATATGTTTGGAGAGCTGCGGCATCACACAGAAGGCAGTAATTGAGTCGGGAAGCCCTACAGAGGTCCTCCCCAGAGGCGAGGATGAGTGAAACAGCATAGCATGAATGACCGGAGCAGAAGGTACCACTGAGGAAAAAGCAGAAGATGGCTTTGGAAAAGTAGGCGAGGTCCTTGTATTACAGTGCAAGGGGCTCAATGAAACCTCAAATTCTACTTTTGAAGTCTGGAATCGTGGTCTTCCCTAAACAGAGCCTTCATTCTTTTCTTCGTGAATGGCACTACCACTGTGTGTCCAGTAGGGCAAGCCAGAAACCCAGGGGTCATCCTTGGCCCCACAAATACTTGGGAGACATTAAGCAGCTGACTGATAATAAAAACAATACTAGTGGCTAATTGGCACACTTTTACCATGTACCAGAATTTCTGCCAGGTGCTATATATGAATAATAGCTCTCTCGTTGGTAGTATTATTCTCTCCATTTTATATCTGAGGACACTGATGCACAGAGAGGTTAAGCAAGGCCAAGGACTCACACAGCTTGACAGAGCTGGGATTAGAACTTGGGCAGTGTGATTTCAGATTCTGCAATTACAGTCACTATTCAATAATCCACATTTGATTTGTGGGGATCATTCAGGGCTATGCTATGTTTCATTCTCTACATGACTTGGATAAACTGCCTGTTAATTTCTTTACAATTTGAAGCTGTTACTTTACACACATGTTTCTCTAGCATACATTGATGGTTTAACCCATTATGTCCCATTGTCCTTTATAGAGATAGGATATCTATAAAAACTTAAATTGAAGCCGGGCGTGGTGGCGCACGCTTGTAATCCCAGTACTTTGGGAGACCGGAGGATCTGGGTTCGTGGCCAGCCTCAGCACGCTCGCTCTCTCTCTCTCTCTCTCTCTCTCTCTCCTTAGTGAGGCCCTCCGCAACTTTGTGAGACCCGGTTTCAAAAAAAAGTATAAAAAATAGGGCGGGGGGTGTAGCGCGGAGGTAGAACGCCACTGTGTTCAATCCCCGGTACCGCAAAAAAAAAAACCAAACAAAAAACAAACTTAAATTGAACAATTTTATAGGTGTCCTATATAGGATGGGACATAATGGGTTAAGAACTATTTGTAGTATGGCCACTTCTCCTGGGAACCACTTAGAGAATGCACTCTATAGACAAATGGACAAGAATATCAGATGTGAAAGGAGCCAGGACTTTTTTTATTCAGAGGTTGCAGTGTGTGCGTGTGTGGGTGCTGGAGATTGAACTCAGGGCATTCTTACACTGAGCTACACCCCCAGCCCTATTTTTATTTTGAAACAGGGTCTCGCTGGGCATGGTGGCGCACCCTTGTAATCCCAGTACTTGGGAGGCTGAGATAGGAGGATCACAGGTTTGCGGCCAGCCTCAGCTACTTAGTGAGGCCCTCTGCAACTTAGTGAGACCCTGTTTCAAAATAAAGAATAAAAAATAGGGCTGGGGGTGTAGCCCGGAGGTAGAATGCCCCTGGGTTCAATCCCCGGTACCGCAAAAAAAAAAAAGAAAGAAAAAAAAGAAACAGTCTCACTTGCAGAGGGCCTTGCTAAGTTGCTGAGGCTGGCTGTGAACCTACCATCCTCCTGTCTCAGCCTCCCAAGTACTAGGACTATAGACAAGCGCCACCACGCGCACCTAAAGATCATACTTTCTGTTGCTTGGATCAGCAGGATTTAAGTATGTTCAGAACAGAGCCAGGAGACAGGCACATTGAAGAGTAATTTGGATGTTTTTGTCTCATACTTGACTCTGCAGGACCTAGCCTAGATGCCCACTTGGGAGGCCGGAAGCACCGGCACCTGGTAGAACTGCGAGCTGCCAGGAAGGCCCAGGGACTTCGAAGTGTGTTTGTTAGTGGCTTTCCCAGGGATGTGAATTCTGCTCAGCTTTCCGAGTACTTCCAGGCATTTGGACCTGTGGCCAGTGTTGTCATGGACAAAGACAAGGTACAGTGAATGGCTCTGGGGGTAAAGAATGAGTCAGTTGTGCTGCATACCAAAGGGGACAGGAGAGAGAAACCAGCAGCCCTGCTTTGGCTGGTGTTTATTCATCTTTGGTACTTGGGTCAAACCAGGGGTACTCAAATCAGGGGTACTTATTTACCTCCAAGCTAAACCCCAGCTCTTTTTATTTTTTGTTTTTGAAACAGGGTCTCTCTAGAGAGTCTCACTAAGTTGCTGAGGTTGGTGTTTTTTTTTTTTTTGCGGTACTGGGGATTGAACCCAGGGGCATTCTACCTCCAAGCTACACCCCCAGCCCTATGTTTTATTCTTTATTTTGAAACAGGGTCTCACTAAGTTGCGGAGGCCTAAGTAGCTGAGGCTGGCCGCGAACCTGGATCCTCCGGTCTCAGTCTCCCAAGTACTGGGATTACAAGGGTGCACCACCACGCCCGGCTCTGAGGTTGGTCTTGAATCTGCAATCCTCCGGTCTCAGCCTCCAAAGTACTAGGATTACAGGCATGCGCCACCAACCTGGCTTGGCTGGTTCTTAATGTGGTGTGTTCTTGGTGGACAGAACTTGGTGTAGTCCAGCCTTGTGAGATTCTAATACCTTTCCCACCACCTTGGTTTTTTTTTTTTTTTTTTTTGGTACTGGGT
>PVJS01034015.1:0-21820 GCA_004027185.1 Glis glis
CTATCAAAATACCAACATCATTCTTCGCAGAGCTAGAAAAATCAGTCATTAATTTCATATGGAGAAACAAAAGACCCAGAATAGCCAAAGCAATTCTCAGCAATAAGAACCATGCAGGAGGCATCACAATTCCTAACTTCAAATTATACTACAGAGCTACAGTAATAAAATCAGCATGGTATTGGCACAAAAACAGACATATAGACCAGTGGAATAGAATAGAAGATACAGAAACAAGTCCACAAACTTATAGCCAATTGATTTTTGACAAAGGTGCCAAACACATACATTGGAGAAAGGACAGTCTCTTCAACAAATGGTGCTGGGAAAACTGGTTATCTACCTGTAGAAAAATGGAGCTGAATCCTTACCTTTCACCCTGCACAAGAGTCAACTCGAGATGGATCAAAGACCTGGAAGTTAGACCAGAGACTGTGAAATTAATAGAAGAAGCCATAGGTCCAACACTCCGTCATATAGGCACAGGTAGAAACTTCCTCAACAAGACCTCCAAAGCACAGGAAATTAAAACAAGAATTAATAAGTGGGATAGCATTAAACTACAAAGCTTCTGCTCATCAAAGGAAACCATCAAGAGCTTAAAGAGAAAGCCTACAGAATGGGAAAAGATCTTTGCAAGCTATCCTCTGACAGAGGTCTAATATCTAGGATATACAAAGAACTTAAAAGACTTTACACTGAGCTGGGCGTGGTGGCGCACGCTTGTAATCCCAGTACTCTGGGAGGCGGAGACCAGAGGATCCGGGTTCGCGGCCAGCCTCAGCTCTCTCCCTGTCTCTCTCTTTCTCTCTCTCTCTACATAGTGAGGCCCTCTGCAACTTCGTGAGACCCGGTTTCAAAATAAAGTATAAAAAATAGGGCCGGGGGTGTAGAACGCCCCTGCATTCAATCCCCGGTACCGCAAAAAAAAAAAAAAAAAGACTTTACACTAAGAAATCAAACAATCCGATCAAGAAGTGGGCAACTTCTTGAAATGAATAGACACTTCACGAAAGAAGAGATACAAGAGGCCAATAGATACATGAAAAAATGTTCAACATCATTAGCAATCGGGGAGATGCAAATCAAAACTACTCTAAGATTTCATCTGACCCCAATTAGAATGGCAAGCATTAACAAGTCAAACAACAACAAATGTTGGTGAGGATGTGGGGAAATTGGAACTCTACTACACTGTTGGTGGGATTGCAAACTAGTTCAACCACTGTGGAGATCAGTGTGTTGATTCCTCAGAAAACTGGGATTTTTTTTAAATAAGAGAACAAAACCACATGTTTTAAAGCCACCATTAACTTAATTGATCTTAACTGTTTCAGCATGTTC
Organism: Glis glis; assembly: GCA_004027185.1. NCBI lineage: Eukaryota > Metazoa > Chordata > Mammalia > Rodentia > Gliridae > Glis > Glis glis. Next base: position 1,345 of record PVJS01034015.1, read on the forward strand.
TATTATTTTGCCATTTGTATTTTTTACTCTTCAGTTTTCATTTTCTTATATCATCTGTTTTTGGATCATATTTTATTTGCTTCTATTTTTTCTTATGAATTGAAATTTACATATACTTTTTAGTGTCTCCTAGTGATTGCCTTTTAATTAATTAGTTAATTAATTAATTAATTTTTGCAGTACTAGGATTGAACCTAGGGTATTCTATCTCCAAGCTGCATCCCCAGTCCTTTTAATTTTGAAACAGAGCCTTACTAGGTTGCTGACAGTCTCCCTAAATTGCTGAGGATAGTCTTGAACCTGTGATCCTCCTGTCTCAGCCTCCCAAGTACTGGGATTACAGGCATATGCCACCCTGTCCTGTGCCCTTACATTTTAAAGATACCTTCTTTAACATATCTTTCTTTAGTTATCAAGGAAATTTGATAATTTGCCCTCATTCTACATAATGTAATAAATTTATTGCACCCCTGGGAGCCTGCCCCTTACTATGATAGATTTTACTAATATGATCTATATAATTATGCTTAAATTATTTGTAAAAAATTGCCTTTTTCGTTTCAAACTTACTTTCTGTAATTTGTATTTGGGTTTGTGATAATAGACTATATTCACCATTGAGATGATTTCAGTTCTTGGTACTATTTATTTTCTAATACAATTTGCTTGAACTTGTAATCTTAATTTTCTTTTGCTTTGCTAAAAGACATCTTTGGGTGACTTTTTTTTCAAGAAGGGTTATAATACCTTAGATATTAAAAAGTGTTTTTCCTGTTGCCTGAACTGAAAGTTCCTAGGTTCCAAATTTTTCTTCTTGAAATTATAAGCATTCTGTGTGTGTGTGTGTGTGTGTGTGTATGTGTGTGTGTGTGAGTGTGTACGCAAATGTAGAATTTAATGTGACATAGAAGTATAAGATCTAATTTGTTTCTTCACAGTGACCAGGTTTTTTTTTTTCAAGTGAACGTTTATATCTTTTTTTGTCCTTGTAGTTATAAAATGGTTTTAGAATATTCTATGTGTAATTTATAAGTTTATATATTTGTTTTATAGAGCATGGGGAATGAGTCTTTTTGCTTGCATACTTTTGGCTTTTTCAACAGAAAAATATTTTCTTTGATCATGATTTTGATTATTGCTTTACTTCTAATTTCCTTGGCATTTCCTAAGAAAGACATTAAATTATTTAATTGGTTTTTCAAACTGTCCTTCAAGATAATCATCATGTTCATCCTTTCCATATTTTTTTATTATGATCTTTTTACAAGTTTCAGAAATTTGCCCTCTGTAAGATACATTGAATTTGTCATGGTGACATCTGCTTCTTAGTAGCTCTTTTTTCCTGCTATTAACCTTTAAGTCTCCCTCTTCCAGCCTATCCTTGTGCCAATCATCTGCCTCCATAGAGCACTGTTATTATTACTTTTAAATCTCAGCATGAACTTTAATTTAATTTCATCTTTTCACTTCTTTTTCAGTTCACTTCAATCTATTTGCTTTGAAGCTCCATGCAGGATCCAGATCTTTTTGTGAAGTGTTGAAAACCCTCAATTTCCTAGAATTTTATCCAGGTTCTTTCAGTAGGTAATTTTCAGAGCTCTGTCTCTGAGTCTAAAGTTGATATTCTCCTTTCTCTTATTCTGATGTATTGTTTGCAAGATTCTAAGCGCTTGTTTTTTCTTCCTTAGTCATAAAGGAGAAAACTACCCATATTTGTTGTCTGCTGGGAGTGCCTTTTCCCTTCTCAGATATACAGCAGAAGGCAGGACATTGTAGGTGGCCCCTATCCCAAGAGTCTGGACTGCTGTCACTGACATGATGCTGGTGTACAGAAGTGGTATGCTCCTTGTATTAGTCAGCTTTTTTATTGCTGTGGCCCAAATACCTGACAAGAACAATTTAGAGGAGGAAAAGTTCATTTGGCTCATGTTTTCAGGCTCAGTCCATAGTTGGCTGGTTTCAAAGCAGAAACATTATGGTGGCAGGGTGTGGTGAAGAGCAGATGCCCAACTCATAGAAGCTGGAGGGAGAAGGAGAGAGAGAGAGAGAGAGAGAGAGAGAGAAAGAGCAAGAGCGAGAGAAAACACAGATAGATACAGTCCCCAAGGCTACACCCTGAGCGACCCACCTCTTTCAGCCACACCCCATCTACCTACAGTTACCACCCAGTAAATCCATTCAAATTATTAATCCATCGGTGTATTTATCCACTGCTGAGGTTAGAACTCTGAATCAATTATTTCACCTCTGAACATTTCTGCACTGTCAACACTTGAGCTTTTCTGGGGGATATTCCACATCCATCATGACTAGGTCTTCTGCTTGATTCGCTGGCTTTTTGAGAGTGGAATGCTAAACATTGTAATATCCAGCATGATCTGTCTCCTGACACTTAATTCTCATTCAAGACAGAATCTTTTTTGCAAGTCTCCATGACTCCCTGTTTCTCGGGGAGTCTCAAGCTTTAAAAAGATGTAGGAAAATGGCGGCAGAGTACAAGCAGTCCTATCACCTCAAAACATAGTGCCTGTTCAGTAGGGAAGCAACTGCTTTTATCTTTTTCCCAGTTCTTAGCCAGGGGATGACTGAAATGGACATCCAAGTTACCATTCACCTTATTTGGACACAGACATGTAGACTACAAATTGATTTTTCACAATTCCACTTCACAGAATTTATGGTTTGAAATTCTGAGGGTAATTGCTTGTCAATCTTGGGTATTGAGGGTGATGGCGTTCATCTTTGCCTTTATAAAGTGTGTTCGTAACTATGTGGGAGAGGGTGCCTTGGGGTCTATTAGCTGGGCACCCTCCGAACAGGAAGTTCCCCATGCTGTCATTTCCGGGGTAATGAAATACATATGTAATTAACATTTCTTGAATGTTCATGATTTGCCAGGTACTGTGTTCTCGGCTTGATAGATATTATCTTATTTAATCTTCATAACAATCCCATGAAGTCAGTGTTGTATGATCTTTGTTTATGGATGAGATCTCCATTTAGGGCCATTGGGTTAAGATTCTCATGAAAGATTTCTGGGTCCAAGAACATGACTCCTATACAAAAGTCCTTCTTAAAGTCAGGTACCTGAAAAGGACTTTCTAGCAACTCTCTGTTGACATTAGTTTGGGGAGAGTGAGTCTTCCATACTACTGTGATTTAAAAATGTTTCTCATTGGGCAAATTTCCTACTGATACTCTGTTTCTTTTAAGGAAGAAAAGGGAATTTGCTTTAATCATGATATTATGGGATAGTTCTTTTGTTTTAAAGTCTTCTGTAGACTGTGACCCAGGAAGAAAACATCTAAGCACACATGCTCATCTTTCTCCGTTTCTTTCCTATTCCATTCACCCATGAGTGAAGTGATCAGACTCTTGAAAGCCAATTGCTTCTTTTTAATCTTGTCTTCTAGGAAAACAATTTCTTTCCCTACCAGTGATATAAATTCTAGTGAACTATTCTTGGAAAAACCTACTCAAACACAAAAGTACTGACTTTGATCTGATACCAGCTTTAAAGAATAGATTAGTAAGACCCTGTTTCAAAATAAAAAACAAAAAGGGCTGAGGGTATAGCTCAGAGGTAGAATGCCCCTGGCTTCAATCCTCAATACAAAAAAAAAAGAGAATAGATTAGAATTCAGATCTGAAGTTTGACTTGTTACATATATGCTTTTAGTGGTCCATTATAGTCTCACATCATAATGTAGTTTAGAATGATAGGGACATACATGCACACAACACTTGGTACACTTCCCCCGGCTCCCTCCCAACTCCTCCTTGCCCATATATGATATCGAGATTGGCATTGAAAATTTCACATATGTACATAATGTCAATGGAAGTGTTCCTTCATTAATTCTCCCTCCCACTGACCCACACCCTCCCCTAAAATCCCTCCATCACTCCACTAGGGTTTCTCCTCCATTATCCCTTTTGTATCCCAATTACTCTCTAGCTTCTGCAAATGAGAGAAAACATCTGACCCTTCGCTTTCTGTGACTGGGTAATCTCACTTGTTACTTTTCTAATTAGCTTTTTCCTCCTCTATTCATTAATCAGCAGACAGATGATAAGTCAAAATTAACTAAATAAAGGGGAGGTATAGTACAGCTGCTGAATGATGGGGCAAGTTCATAGTTCTTGCATTTGGGGGAACAGGAACCATGAAGAAGAGGGATGAACATTCTTTAAATGCCTGCCCTCTGCCAGGTACAGGGTGATGAGTATCCCTTATCTAAAATGCTTGGGACTGGAAGTATTAAAGATTTTTTTTTTCAAATTTTGGAGTATTTGCACAGACTTTACTGGTTCAGTATCCCTAATTGGAAAATATGAAATCCAAAGTGTTCCAAAATCCCAAACATTTCAAGCATCATATTGGTGCTCAAACAGTTTTGGATTTGGGGGCATTTCGATTCTCTGATTTGAGGTGTACAACATATACTATGCTGGATACTTGACTAGCTGGACCAGCTTCAGAGTACTGCTGGGCCAGAACCATGGACTATTCACTCATAAAATTTTAGAGTTAGAAAGAATCTCAAAGGTCATTTAGTGCACCCATGATGTGATTCATTCAGCAATGTTATCTAGTGTATTTCCACTTGATACTCTGTACCTGCCAGTGTAGTTCATTCCATGGTTAATAATCCCAATTATCACAGAGTTTTAGCTTACACAGTATATAAATCTGTCTCCATGTCATTTCTACCAACTATGCCCATATATATCCTTTGCAGCCAAAAAGAGTGTGATGAAATCTATTCTCCCCATGTGTGATAGTTAATCTAATTTGTCAACTTGACCTGATCATGACACACCCAAGATCATGTGACTTTGGGTGTGTCAATAAGACAATTGGTTTATGTAACAGCAGATTAAACAGAAAGTCCTGCCCTAAATGTAGGCAGCAGGGTTCTGATAGGTGCAGGACTTAGATAAAAGAAGGAGAAAGCCGAGTAGAGAGTTGCGCGACTCCGAAGAAAACGCATCTGCTCTCATCTGAGATTGTCGGCCTACAGCTCATAGAACTGGAGCTTCTCCGTTTCTCTGAAGAGCAACCTGATCTTCACATCTTGGACTGGGACTGAATTAGTGGTTGCTCTGATCCTAAGACTCTAGCTCTTAGACCACTCGACCAGCTACTGGTTCCTCTGACTCTCCACATGCAGTCGGAACTCGGGACTACATTATAAGCTGATCTGATAAATCCCTTTTTCCATATACTCATTCTGTGAATTCTGTTAGTCTAGTGAACCCTGGCCAATACACGATGACAATTTTCCAGTTATTGGAGGTTGGCCATCAGATAGCTCTCAAGGCTCCTTCAGGCCAAATGTCATCATGGTGACTTCAGATTCACAATTGGTGTGACTTGAGGCTGCCTGGGCACACCCAGGGTCCCTGCAGCTCACCACCACTCCTTTTTCCCTGGCGCTATGGGCTATGTTTGGATAGTTGGGATCACTTCATAGCCCCTTCCCTCTCAATAGAGACTTCTTTAGGCATAAAGATGCTCCTGTTATTATTATGCCATAAAGTGTCTATGTAGCACATGTATTTTATGTATATTAGCTTCATGTCATACAAAACCCTTGGATGATAGATATGCTTGAGCCACAAGAAGTTGTCATCTTTGTAGGTCAAAAATGTTGAGTATCAGCAACTTCAAATGGTTTAATTATTATTAATCTGATTTTGTGAATGAAAGAAACAAAGACCTGGAAATGTTACATACCGGGTTCAAGGACAGAAAGCCAGCAAGAGCAGGGCCAGGTCCCCACAGGCTCCTTCCCTACTTCCTGCATTTCCTTGCCCTTCTTTGCCTATGTAAAGACTCAAGGTGAAGAGCAAGAGCCTTTTGTGAGGCAGTATGGGGAAGTGGAAAGGAAACTGGAATTTGAGGCATTTATACACTTTTTTTTGCTAAATGAATCTTTATTTTGCTTCTTATTATTTATATGACCTTAAGAAAGTTACGTCTGTAGGTCTGATGACTAATGCATGCATATCTATGTTTATAGTTGCACAATTCACAATTGCCAAACTATGGAACCAGCTGAGATGTCCATCAACAGATGAATGGATTACAAAACTATGGGATATGTACACAATGGAATTTTACTCAGCCATAAATTATGTCATTTGCAGGGAAATGGATGGAATTAGAGAACATTATGCTAAATGAGATTAGTCAGTCACAAAAAGTGAAAAGTCGGGTACTCTCCTTAATATGCGGAAGCTAGGGAGAATAGGGCATAGGAGGGACTCCAGACAAAGATGGAGAAAACCTTAGATGAGTAAAGAAGGCAACCTAAGGGAGATGGGGGGGAGAGGGAAACACTCTAATGCACAGGATATACATACACAATCTTATCAAAGTCAACTACTATGCTGAGCACGAGAAGGAGGGAAGAGCGAGGGAATGGGGGTGGGAATTGAGGGAGGGCTAAATGAGCGATGGGTGCATGTATGTCTCTATCATCAAGATGTATGAACCTCATCAAGATGTATGATTACAATGCACCAGAACAAACAGAAAGTTATGGAACCTCACTGAGACCCAAATTAACTCATCTAAAATTGTGTTATTAGTATTTAAGCTGGAGTGCTCATGTGAGGATTAAGTAGATCAGCATTCTGTCAGGCTCGAGCCTGTGCTTTCCCCTTGCCTGGCGCATAGCACTGTAGAGTCTTAGTCCATTCACTTGCTCTCTCTCCTAGGTCAAGGGTCAGCCAACTTTATGTGTAAGGGGTCAATTATTAAAAAAAAGGCTCTCAGTTTTGGGTGAGTTTATAAATAAAACATCCATGCACATTCAGTAGAGGTCTTTGTATAGATATTTGATTTCATTTCTTTTGAGTAGGTCGCTTAAGAGTGGTATGTCTGGGTGGTATGGTACATTGTATGAATTTTAAAGAAATTATCAAACTGTTTTCCAAGGTGGTTGTATCATTTTGCATCCCACCAGCAGTGTATCATAGTTCCAATTCCTCCATCCCCTCACCTGGCTTCATTTTTTTTTTTTGTGGTACTTGGGATTGAACCCAGGGGCCTTCTACCTCCAAACTATACCCCCAGCCCTATTTTATTTTTATTTTGAAACAGAGTCTCACTAAGTTGCTGAGGGCCTCACTAAGTTGCTGAGGCTGACTTCGAACCTATGATCCTCCTGTCCTAGCCTCCCGAGTACTGGGATCACCGGGCTTACCTGGCTTCATCTTTATCCAGTCTCTTTTACTCACACACGATGACATTCCACCCATCAGAAAGTCCTATTGTCCAAACCTTCAGTATGTGCCCAGAATCCTCTTCCTTCTCCTTTGAGTATCACTATGGACAATAGTAGCGTGTGGTCCCACATGTTCTCATCTTTAATTGGATTTTTGCCATAGCTTCCTGTTTGTGCCCTTGCTCTCTCTTTCTCTCTTACAATATGCTTTTATTGGTGCATTGTAATTATGCATCATAATGAGGTATAGGGTGATGGGATTCACACAGCGCTTGGTGTGTTTCCCTTCAGATCCCACCCCACTCGCTCCCACTCCCTGTACATGTTGTTGAGATTGGTATTGATAATGTCATATATGTACATAACATTATTTGAACTGTTTCCTTCATCATCTCCCTTTATTCAGTGTATTCTCAAAATAGTCATTGAAATATGTCTGTTTAAAAAGACGCAGTTAAAAAAATATTGCTCCACTATTTAATAAAATCCTAAGTGTCTTCCATCTCAGAGAAAATGCTAAGGTCATCCCAGTGACCTTAGGGCACACCTCACCCTCTCTGATCTGACCACGCTTTGTCCCTCACACCTTTCCACCCTCCTGCTTCTCTTCCCCTCCTTTCCCTTGCTCCATGCTGTTCCTTGAGCACACCAAGTACGCTTCCCTCTTGGGGCCTTAACACAGGCTGCTCTATGTCTTCCTTTCTTGCCCAAATGTGTTCACATGGCTCCTGCCCCCAGTGCCTTCACAGTTTAACTTCAATCACACTTTCTCTGTGAGGCTCTCCCTGATTCTCTCATTTAAAATTGTACCCTCACCCTTCCTTTTCCATTTTATACCTTAATTTTTATCCATTTATCACCATTTGGTAATCAATATAGATTTCTTTTTTTTTTGTGGTACTAGGGATGGAACCCAGGGGCATTCTACCTCCGAGCTACATCCCCAGCCCTATTTTTTATACTTTATTTTGAAACCGGGTCTCACTAAGTTGCGGAGGGTCTCACTAAGTAGCTGAGGCTGGCCAAGAACCCGGATCCTCCGGTCTCCACCTCCCAAGTACTGGGATTACAAGCGTGGGCCACCACGCCTGGCATCAGTATAGATTTCTTAACGCTTTACTACGTGTCAAGGACCACTCTAGATACCTGAGGTATAGCATTAAATGAGACAGTCAAAAATATTCACATCAGCTGGGCATGATGCCATGCTTCCTCCTACCTAGTACGGAGATCAGCTCAAGGTAACACCTGACTGTGAAACACCTGAGAAAATACAAACTTTTTGAAAAAACTTAGAATAAAAGACAATATCTTTAAGACTAACGTATAAATAAAGTAAGAAAAATACAAATTCTAGAGGAAAATAGTAACAGCATATGCTACCTTAAAATTTTTGTTCTTCAAAAGACATCATAATAGGAGTAAAAAGAGATAAATATTTATAGCATGTATAATCAAAAGATGATCAATATTCAGTCTATAAAAGAAATTCTGCACGTCAACAAGAAAAGGACAAACAGCATAACAAAAAATGGAATGAAAAAAGGACTTCGAAGGTTACTGATGAAAAAAAAACATAGATGACTAATAATCATGCAAAAGATGATTAATTCCACTAGTAATTAGGCAGAAAATAAAACAGCTGAGAAATAATTTCTTACTTGTCATAGTGGTAGAAATGTTAATATCTGGCTGCACTAAATGGTGATAAGGATATAAAGCAATAGCATATAAAGCAGTAGCAATCACTATGCACAGCAGGGGGAATATAAATTGGTATAGTCACTTTGGAGATCAATTTGCAATATTTAGTAAAGCTGAAGATTCACTTCCTCTATGACTCAGCAGTTCTACTCCTATAATTTTTTTATTGGTGCATTGTAATCATACATCTTGATGGGTTTCAGGGTGGTAGAAGTTTACATGCACACATCTGTCAATTAGCCCTCCCTCAATTCCCACCCCCACTCCCTCCCCTTCCCTCTTTCTCATGCTCAGCATAGTAGTTGACTTTGATAAGTTTGTCTACTCCTATAAAGTTATCCTGGCACATCTTGCCTGAATTCTCAAAGGGATAGAGCCAAATGGTTTATATATAGAATAGGAAACAAACACTTGTAAACAACATCCACGTCCATCAACACAAAAATGGATTAACTCATGATAGTATGTTCAGGTAATGAAATACTATATAGCATTGAAAATTAATGAACTCACGCCTAAATGTAATCATGAAATAACTGCATAAGCATGATGTTGTTAGGAGAAGCAAGTTTGCAGAAGAATATGTAAAAGTGAAAACACAAAACTACACGATGGAAAGATTAAAATACAAAAGAAGAACACATGAAGGCTAAGAACACAAGCAATGCAGAAATTGTTTAGGGCTATACATACGTTGGTTGAGTAAAAGTGTAAAGAAATGCTCAGGAAAGGCAGACCCTGAATTCAGGACAATGGCTGCCTTAGAAAGTGAAGCAGAGGGCACTCTGGAGCGAGCAGAGGGTGTGGGGACTGTGAGAAGAGGGTGTTCTTTAGACTCCCTCGCCTTCCTTTCTGCCAAATGCCAATGTTATATGAAAAGTAACCAAGCATGCTCTTGGAGATTCCATGTTACCCTGACTCTGGGCCCCAGCACGGTGCCACCTTTGTTAACTCTGCACAGGTCAGCACTTGGTTAACCCTGGCCTTTGTTAACTAACTCTGGGCCCAGGCATGGTGCCACCTTTGTCCTGCTTTGGTATATAAACTGGACAGGGACTGCCCACTGCATGGAAGCCCCTTCCAGAAGTCTCTTGCGGAGCACTATTGTATTCAGCGAGCTACCACTGGGTACTGGAGGCCTAGGCCTCCTATTTTAGCATGCCACAGCTGGAATAAAACCAAGTCTCCCCTTCTCTCCTCAATGCCTCGGTTCTTTTTCAGGTGAACCAGATCGAGCCCGCAACTTCCCAGCCTTGGTTGGCTGCACAACAATAGAGGGCTTTAAATATAATGAGTTAGTAAGATTTTATTTCTTAAATTAAATGGTGGGATATAGGTACTTAGATTACTCTTATTTCATATTCTATGTCTGAAACATTGCAAAATAATTTTATTTATTTATTTGTTTGTTTTTTTTTTTTTACTTATTTACTTTGTTACTGGGAATTAAACCCAGGGGCTTTCTACCTCCGAGCTGCACTCCCAGCCCTATTTTATTTTTTATTCTGAAACAAGACCTCACTAAGTTGCAGAGGGCCTTCCTGAGATGTTAAAGCTGGCCTCCAACCTGTGATCTTCCTGTCTCAGTCTCCCAGGTGCTTGGATTACAGGCGTGCTCCACCACTCCTGGCCACAAAATAATTTTTCTTAAAAATGAAAGAGATTGCCCGGCGTGGTGGTGCACACTTGTAGTCCCAGTACTTGGGAGGCTGAGACCGGAGGATCTGGGTTCTTGGCCAGTCTCAGCTACTTAGTAAGGCCCTCTGCAATTTAGTGAGATCCTCTTTCAAAATAAAGAATAAAAAATAGGGCTGGGGGTGTAACTCAGAGGTAAAATGCCCCTGGGTTCAATCCCCAGTACCTCAAAAAAAAAAAAAAAAAAAAAAGAAAGAAAGAAAGGAAGAAAAAGAAAGAGATTGTCTGTCAGCCCCTGGGTTGTGTCAGTGGCTCCCCTGAATGTCCGATGTTGGGGTTCAGGTTAGAAAAGGCAGGAAGTGGGCGTGGTCTTGGCGCCTCTGCCCTGCCTCGCTCTGCTTTTGCTATTGCGGAGGCATAGCTGGAGAAGAGAAGAGCTGCAAGAATCTCTTCCTCATCTTCTCCTGAGATCCAGGGTCATCAGGTTTCTGTCTGAGAGTTCACTCTTCCTCCTGGTTTGGACAGACGACTGCGTGGTCAGCCAAGATCCTTTTCAGAGCAAGTATTTCTAGGACACTCTGGTCTTTTGTGTTTGCCAAACCATTTTTGGTAAAATATTTCCTATTGTCCCTTTAGTAACATGCTTTTTTGTGCACAAATTCTCTCACAAAGTATGACTGACAGACAGTTAATATTCTCCTTCCTGGAACAGGGTCTTTTAGACAAATAATAAATAAGAATCAAGGAGCCCATGTGTCTGGTGCCTGGCGGTGACTTATAGCAGATCCCAGGGGATCTATCTGGTTTTAATCAAAAAGAGCAGCTGAAAAGAAGGAAGGGGTTTTCACTCAAGTTGATAAACCTTCTTGGTATTGTGCATGCTCCCGTGTACACCATTGTCAACAGAAAAACTCATTTTGGTTGTGGTTGTGGTCACTTAAGTTGTTGCTGCAGTGAGCTTCGCCCAAATATCTTTCTATGGCGAAGAAAATAAATCTAAGTTCAGAATATTGCTTTTAAAAAACTTTCAACAGTGCTGTTCTCTTACTGGCATGCTGTGTATGGGACTCTGGAATTTGTGAAGAAGGAGGTTTGGGAGCGTGGAGGAATGCCAAGGGGCCTGTCACTCCTGTCTTTCCTCAAGTATAAGAAAGACCCAACCTAGAAAATTCTTTCAAAAACTGAAATCATACTCTTTTGACCCCAGAATATCTGCACTATATATATATATATATATATATATATATATATATATATATGGGGCATATTTTGGCCATAGTGACAGAGAAATGCTTTCTCAGGAATTTACTGATTTTCATTATTATGAGTTTTTTGTTTTGTTTTGCCAATTGTTGACCAGTTAAACCAGGTTCCTCTACTTAGATTAAATTTGGATCACGAAGAATGGAAAGATTTTAATGATATTTATGAAACAAAAAGTTTCCCCTTTTTTTTAAAAATGTGATTAAACCCAGGGCATTCTACTTTTGAGCTATACCCCCAGCCTTATTTTATTTTGAAACAGGGTCTCACTAGGTTGTCGAGGTTCTCACTAAGTTGCTGAGGCTGGCCTCAAACCTGCAATCCTCCTATCTCAGCCTCCCAAGTACTGGGATTACAAGCATGTGCCACCATGCCCAGCTGAAACAAAGTTTTCTAAAGTGGTAATAGCAGGAGGTGTTACCTCGACATATTAGGACATGGGTCAAGGGAAAAGGCGCAATAGCAGTTCTGCCCTTGTTTATCCCAGGGATACTCCCCTAAAAATGTGGTGCTTAGGATGGGCATGGGTGGGAGGGCTTGCCTCTGGAGTCCTGTTCATTGTGCATCAGAAATATAACAGGCACTATTTAAAGCCTTTGTTTGGCTATCCAAATCCTGCGATGCTGGAATGATGAATTTTTACCATCTTGGTTATCAGTCTTTTAACAGGATCCAAACACGTTATCCGGCTCTATGGCAGAGTTTCTTTGGCAAACAATTCTCACCTTGCAGTCATCTAAACAAGAATTGTCTATAGTATGATTTACTCCTTAAAAGCACATGCATTTTCCCGGATCGCTTGCAGTTTGCTCACTCAGCAAAGAAAGGGCGGAAAAGTCCTTGTTAGATTCTAAAATGCAGTCTATTTTACAAAATAGAGGTGTCCATCTTGTTCAAGCTCTGCATTATTATGTAAAGCAATGCCTACCAAGACATAGATGCTCATTAACCGCTAAAAGAGAGAATTAATGAATGAATAGATGAAAGATTGAGCATGGAATGGTAACTAGTATGTCCCTCATAGTCATTCTCCTCAAATTTCAGAATACCACTCTTTTTTTTCTATAACTGGGGCTACTGGGAGATATGAGGAGAGGTAGGAAGTGTCTAGAAAACAGAAAAGAAGGAAGCAGTTGGAGGCACAGGCAGGTCAGTGCCTCTAATCATCTTCCGTTTTATACACACAAGATTAAAGATTCCCTCTGAGTTTTGATTGAGGATGCACAGTTATGAGATTAAATACTGGTGAATCAAATTAGAAAAGGTTTTACTCCAATCTCAGGATTCATCAAAGCTCTGCCTGCCACCCCTCCCTTCCATTAAGCCGTCTTTACAATGCGGGATTAGAGCAAAACCATCCAAGCCTCCATGTCCCTCGACTCTCTGGTACCTTTTCTGTACAGCTGTCCTCATTCAGATCACAAACAATTCTCTTGTCAGGAATCAAAGCTCATTTCCCCTTGATGTTTCTGTTTATACCTGTGATTGAATTCATTCCAGTGCCTCTGCACATACTGGTTTATTTTGGTGACCCATGGGCTCCTATATCACGTGTGACATGCACCCTTGTCATATGCATTGTCACGAAACATATTAAAACTTAGTACACTTGTCTGTTCTAGAAAACACCTCCTTAATCATTCCAGTAATTATGCAAACGCTCCCACGGGGCCAGCTGTAAACATGTCTTTCCCTTCCTGAGATAGCTCCCCTTCTCTCTCTTTGGAAGCCACACCAAAGGGGTGTGGGCAGAACGTGTGATTAATAACTCAACCGAGGAGAGGTTAATATGGTCATCAGGCACCTGAGACATAAAACTGTCACTGCTTTATTAAAGGCTGTAATTCAGGCACGCGCTTGCCTGGTAACAATAAAACAATTTTAAAAACATGAAGGACCAAGGGGGGAAATGTGGATTGCAACTCTAGACTGGATCCTAGATTCTACTAGTGTATTTTCTTGATTAATAAAGAATGAGATCCATTGCCCTTCAAATGTTATATGTTGCAGGGAAATGTGAAAGTCCAAGGAAACTCCACGGAGACTTGGCTACTTGAGGTTCAGTAACTCCACCGTAGTTCCTAAGATCATTGAATTGTGGGAGCCCCATATCTTTGGGATGTGAAAGGTTTCCATATGTCACCCCATATCTTTGGGAGTGAGAGGATCAAGTTTAACCAATTAGGGTTTCCTAATCCCTCTGTAGGAGGCATCCAGACATGTGAGGAACTCAGGGTATTTAAAAAGGTCTACATTAGGTGGAGAGTATTGGTTCATACCTGTAATCCAGCTACTCGGGAGGCTGAGGCAAAAGGATCACAAGTTTGAGAACAGCTTGGGCAACTTAGCAAGACCCTATATTTTTGTGTTTTGTTTTTGAACTGGGGATTGAACCCAAGGGCATTCTACCTCTGAGATATACCCCTAGCACCTTTTATTTTGAAACAGAATCCCACTAAATTGCTGAGGGACTTGATAAATTGCTGAGGCTGACCTTGGACCTGTGATCTTCCTGTCTCAGCCTCCCAAGTACTGGGATTACAGGCCTGCACCACCACACCTGGCCTCAAGACCCTGTTTCAAAATAAAATGAAAAGGGGTGTAGCTCAGTAGTAGATTGCCCCTAAGTTTAATCCCTAGTACTGCAATCAATCAATTAATTAATCAATGGTCTACATTATGTTCTTTTTTGCCTCCCTTCGTACCAAAGAAGATAAGAAAAATGTAGAAAACTAGACTCTGGGTTCCTACAAAAAGTATAACTATATAAGAAAGAACTCATGAGCAGGTCCTGATGTGCAATCTTATACCATGGGAAAAGTCAGATATAAAGAGAGTGGGATCCTGTTTATTGTAACACAGACTCTTTAAGGAGTTTGGGACAAGGGACGCCCATAGATTACACACACATGGCAGCCAACACTGACGGTTGATGGATGCATGGAAGGGCAATGTTTTGGGTTCCCTGACCTGTGTCATTGAGATCCAATCTTCATTCAAAACCTGGGTCATGATGGGATGAACCCTCGGAAACTAATGAGGTAGCCTTCCTGAACCCTGGTTTGACCTAATAAAGAAGAATCAAAGGACGTCTAGAGAAGAGGATTGATGGGAAAGGTCCTTAGGGTCAGGTAGAAAATGCTAGGCTTTAATGGAGTCAATGGGTAATTTTGGACGGAGGGATAATGGGATAGAAGGAGTAACTAAGTAATATGGATATTATTTGTAGATTTTTCTTGGCTGTTGATGAGCCACGTGGTTAAGCCTCCTAATGCTGGCTCATCTCTGGGCTGCTATGTGGCTTTTTGTGTTCTCTGTGTGCTCTCTGAATGGTGTGGCAGAGATGCAATATATAGTTGGCCTCTTCCAACCCTCCCTCTACCATCCTCTGCCCTGTGATACACCACCTAGCCCATCACATCACATCCCGTCAAGATGGCTCAAACCTAGCTACCTGCCAGTGCTCACTGACCCCACAGTAAACACTTGGGTCCTGGACATCCCAAACCCTGGACACATCTGCAGCTCCTGCCTTCCTTCCATTCATTGGCACCCCTCAAGTTCTACATTCTCCAGTAGGAAGTAAGTACCAGACTCTACATTCCAATGTGCCCTTAAACTCTACTTCACCCATATCAGGCTCTCTGGACAACAATTCCGCCATTAGTGGAATAGTTAGTTCTCAGATCTTCTCCAGGGAATTTGGGATTTCCTTGTTTACCAAGCCTTCAGTTGGGGAGTGACATACTGGTATGGACTGAATATGTCCCTCCCAGAGTCATCTGTTGAATTCCCTAAGTCTTAGTGCTTCAGAAAGTGACTGTGTTTGGAGACAGAGCTTTAAATAGGTGATTAAGTTAAGAGGCCATTAGGGTGAGCCCTAGGACATGATGACTGGCATCCTTATGAGAAGTGGAGACGAAGGCACAGATGTATGAAGAGAGCATGTGAAGACATAGAAGATGGCCATCACATGCCATGAAAGAGGCGTAGAAGAAACCAACCCTGCTGACAGCTTCATCTTGGACTTCTGAGCTCCAGAATTGTGAAAAATAAATAAATTTCTATTATGCAAGCCACACAGTCTGCAGTATTCTGTTATGAAAACCCTAGCAAACTAATATAGAACCAATTTCCATTTGGTACAGGCACACCCCTTTCGCCAGCTGGGAAACATCAAGCAGTTTCTTGGTTTTGCTCTTTGGCATGCTTGTTGTACTCAGCTTTAGTGCTTCACCTGAAAATCTGAGACCATGGGGACTTTCCATCCCTTCCATAGCTTAGATAGAAAGCCTGGGTAAAGATGGTAGACTGAGCAACTGTGGTGCGCCGTGCCATATGTCCTCAGCCTACCAGATTTCCGATCAGCTGCCTCACTCAGCACCAGGGTCCCTCACCGACATCCTGCTGAGGATCTCGCTGAGCAGCTTTCTCCAAAGCGACAGAATTCTGCTTAGCCTTGTTCAGTGTGATCCAGAGTTTAGGGGAGTTAGCTCTCTCAGAGGCGACCTTTAACTCTGGTGAATAATGACCCAGCTTCTGGAGTGGGCTATGCTATTTTCATGTTATTCACACCCGGAGTGTGGCAGTTCTGAGAAATGTTCTATGCAGCTGCCCAGAGCACCTCCAGTGAGACTGACCCCAGCCACCCACAGTGTCAGTCCAGTTCATTAGCACATCATTGACTGGCTTCCCTCCCTTCCTGTCTCACTTTGTTCAGTCCTTTATTTCTGTTTTTGGAGATTAACTCCTGATTCAACTAATCGCAGCCAGTCCTCATCTCAGGGATTGCTTCTTGAAGAGCCCAAACGAAGACAAAACGGTGTTTCGACTGGAGTACCTTTTTCTTTTTCTTTTTTGCTTCAGCTTATCGTATCACATAGGTTGTCTTTAATGTTCATTAAAATAAATCAGTTTAATATTAAAACCTTCTAGAAGGTAGAGACTAGTTTAGTCTTTATGTAACACTCAGAATCCAAACATGTGTTCACTGATGTATATTATTAAAATGTCAGGCATGGGTACTCCCTGTCTCCGATTACTGCGTCAACATGACACTCTGTTCACTCATGAGTGATGCTCCTGGATTGAGTACTGAACCTAGCAGAGCCTGAGTGGCCCTTGTTTAATCCCTGCCCAGAGCTCACTTGCTGTGTCCCATGAGGTGAACTCCGCCCTCCTAGCCTCCATTCCGCATCTGTAAACTGGGGAGAAGGTCATTGGTCACCCAGCACATGGGACATAGAATCAGTCAGCAGTAGACATGGTGATGACTATCTGTGGGGGAGCCCTGACCCCCACTGGGATAACTTTTTTGCTGTGAAGCTGAAGCAGTGTCTACTTCTGAGTTTTTCTTGGGTTTATGTAGATTTTTTCTTATGGAGTTTTCCTTCATTGAAGTCAAAAGCATATGTGTCAAATGATACAAAGCTCAGTAAGACACTGCCCCTACTCTTAAAGAATTTACAAACTGAGACGTTTATAAGCCATAGAAATTTATTGTCATAGATGGCGGTTCAAGGTTCCTTAAGAGTCTTCTGTAACTCTTGGAATGTTAGGAAGAAGGAAGAAGGACATTGGTAATGTGGGGTATCTTGAGTAGTGGAATTGTAGGTAACGTGACATAGCTTCTCCACTTCAGGTCTGATTTGCCAACACAGAATCCTTTGCACTCCACTCTTTTTGTGTGTTTGTATGGTACTTGGGATTGAAGCCAGGGACATTCTACCTCCAAGCTACACCCCCAACCAGTTTTATTTTCTATTTTGAAACAGGCTCTTACTAGGTTGCTGAGAGCCTTGCTAAGTTGCCGAGGCTGGTCTTGAACCTGCGACCCATCTGTCTCAGTCTCCCAAGTTCTAGAATTACAGGCACGTACCACCATGCCCAGCTTATGCTACAGGCTTTATGCTATTTTCATTATAGTCTAAATTCTACCAGACATTCTAATGAACTATTTGAATTCCAGCTAGGATCTCTGAAGTAATGTCCTAGTCTAGATAGACTATTAGGATTTGTCTGTTTGGAAACAAGAATGTTTAATCTGCATGAGCGCAGGCTCAGAGAGTGTACAAAAAGCTCTTGCCTCATATGTGGGGGGCAAATATATGGTTAAGAGTGGAAGGTTTAGATTCTGATCCCACCGCCCACTGGCTTCGTGGTCTTGGGTGGGTTGCTTAACTCCCTGACCTTGGATTTCTTCTGTTAAATGGAGCAAAATATTTGTACCTGCTGATTGAAGCTGTTAGGTCCATGAAATGAGGCAATGCATTTAGAGTTATTAGCAGAGTGTCTGGGGCGTGAATTAAGGCCCAAGAAAATATTAGGAATCATGGGGAGTGATAATTATGATGCAAAGAAATTTAGCTTCTTCTGTGTGGTCCCAGAAGGCAAAGTAAGGATTAGTGCCTGGGAGGAGGAGAATGGTCTGGGAATGGAGTGCTGCCCATATAGTGGGTCCCCAGCAGGGCCTTGTGATCCTGGGACACAAGGGACATTAGCAGGGATTCCCAGGAGGGATGAGAAGAGGGGACCCTTAAGGTGACTGCTGGCTCCAGGGTCTACAACTTCATTCCAAGGACAGTGGGAGGCATCAAGAGATGGGGGAATGTGAGGAGTGGTTTTGAAAAATTCAGAGCATTCATTGAGCTGTAAAGGCACGGACGGAGCAGTGGCCTAAACAGCACCAAGAACTTGGGCATTTCTCTCCTGGGATGTCACAGCACTGACCCGAAGGAAGTCAGCTCTAAACCAGGGCTGTAACCTGAAGCCAAGAGTTTTTCTGATTTAGCCCTGAACTTGATTATTGTCTAGCTTTGAGCACTTGGGAGCAGGATTTGAGTCTATGATTGTCTGTCCCTTTTTTGTACACTGCACGGTCTTTATTTGTGTGCATATTTATCTTTCCAACTAAGACACTCACATTTATGTCAGTTTCTTTTTCTGATGTAACAGGATTTTCCTTTGAGTGTCAGTGGTTTAAGGAAAAAAATTTTTAATTCATACGTATGTGTGCATTTTTTCTTTTGCATTCCTGCAATTCAAATTTAAAAAAAAACTGAGATGAAACTAAACATGTATTTGAATTTCAACTCAGTGTGATACCCCTTTTGATTGTGGGCCTATCTTGAAATTACAATTTGGAGGGTATTTGTTTCATGATTTGAAATAATTCAGGATTATTTTAGCTGAAACTGTGAAATCAATGCCTTTTTGATGAATAGAGGCATTACATCTGAAAAATAAACAGCCTGTTCTTTGTTTTCACAAATAGCTGGGGAAAATCACGAAACCCTGTTATCTCCTGTCATTAAACTCATCCTGGAGATGTGTGGAGCCTACTTTAGAAATACTTACAAAAATAAGTTAAAAAATGTAGATTATCCAAAGAGTAAAAAAAAAAATGAAATGTAAATATAAAGAGGATGAATAATTTACTTGTTATATCTGAACACCAAGGAAGCTCACAGGGGAAGCTCACGAAAAAGCTCAGCTTCATGGTAATTACTGAATAGAAGACACTCCAATAAAGACCTTAACCTTTCTGTTTGTCTCAGGTTAATTTGCCAGTTACCCCACGGGCAATCTTCTTCTAGTGGCCATATGGATGATTTGTATTAAGCATAATGAGTAGCACATGCTTTCTGAGTGTTACCTTGTGAACGTAGGGAAATACATCCCAAGCAAATCAACACACTTGCTCTAATAGTTATAAAAATAGTGCATCTGATTGAAATGTTATGACCCTAGTATTTGGCAGTCTTATTAATTTTAGGTCTGTATTAGCTTTAAAAAGTATATCTCACACAAGAAGAGCCCTTCTAATCAAAATGAGATTCTTTCTGATTTTTATTTGTCCATCCTTTTCCTAGGGGGGCTAGTTGATCTTCTTGGGGATTCCTTTTATTTCGGCAATAGTTTTTTTTAAATTTTAACTGTCCTGATGGGGGGTACTGATATCTTATTATAGCCTTATAATTATTCTTTTAAAATATGATTTTCATAATGGCTGGTGCTATCTTCCACCAGCACTTGTTTGAGACCTACAGAGATGAATTTCTTTCTATACCACCATAACCAATAACCATTACCCAGTGAACGATCTTTCTTCAACAATTCCATTTTCACTGTAGTCAACTATTGAGCTATTAACTGGCCATGGAAAACAGCCTACACATTGTCTTTCTTTATTTATCATGAATCATTTATATTTTGCCTCTGTCTACTCTCTCATAGGCATGGAAAGTAACGGGAGGGGAGAGAGAATTCTGATTTATTCTTTTTTTTTTTTGCAGTACCGAGGATTGAACCCAGGGGCATTCTACCTCCGGGCTTCACCCCCAGCCCTATTTTTTATTCTTTTTTTTAATTTTTTTATTTTTTTGCGGTACCGGGGATTGAACCCAGGGGCGTTCTACCTCCGTGCTACGCCCCCGGCCCTATTTTTTATGCTTTATTTTGAAACCGGGTCTCACGAAGTTGCGGAGGGCCTCACTAAGGAGAGAGAGAGAGAGAGAGAGAGAGAGAGTTGAGGCTGGCCGTGAACCCGGATCCTCCGGTCTCCACCTCCCAAAGTACTGGGATTACAAGCGTGCACCACCATGCCCGGCTTTTATTCTTTATTTTGAAACAGGGTCTCA
>PVJS01034016.1:0-21822 GCA_004027185.1 Glis glis
AAAAAAAAAAAAAAAAAAAAAAAAACAAAATTGGGCTGGGGTATAGCTTGGAGGTAGAATGCCCCTGGGTTGAATCGCCAGTACCAAAAAAAAAAAAATGTGGGCCTGAGCCAGGCGTGGTGGTGCATGCCTATAATCCCAGTACTAGGGTGACTAAGATAGAAGGATCTCAGGTTTGAGGCCAGCCTCAGCAATTTAGCTAGACTCTCAGCAACTTAGGGAGTTCCTATTTCAAAACAAAAAAATAAAGCTGGGCGTAGTGATGCATGCTTGTAATCCCAGTACCCGGGAGGCTGAGACTGGAGGATCCGGGATCGAGGCCAGCCTCAGCTACTTAGTGAGGCCCTCCGCAACTTAGTGAGACCCTGTTTCAAAATAAAGAATCAAAAATAGGGCTGGGGGTGGAGCTCCAAGGTAGAATGCCCCTGGGTTCAATCCTTAGTACTGCCAAAAAAATACAATAAAATAAAAAGGGCTGAGGGTATAGTTAGAAGTAGAATGCCCCCCTCAACTCCCAGGACTACTGAATAAACAAAAAGTGCAGATCTGATCAAGGCGCTCTCCTGCCACACAAGCAGCGCAGTCCAGGCCCCCCAGCTTGTGCAGCCCCACTGGCCGCTGTCACTTATCGCCACCACTAGTTCCTGCCTGCAGGCCTCAGTCTTCACAAGTGACCATGTACTCATGCCACCCTCTGTGGCAGAAACATCCGCCTGCCCCTGCTCTTCATTGGTAGAACTGAAGCTCACTGAGGTAACTCTTCACCTTTATTACACGAGCACCTTATTTTTACCACTCTTACAGACCTTATCAGCATTGTGTTTTGGTTAATTATGTGCATTTCCGTTTGACTTTGAGCTCCTAAAGGCAGGACAGTAGTCTGTTCATGTTTGATTTCCAGGCCTAACATCACTGCTGGCACACAGTGGTATAGAACACATGTGCATTGGCTGGAAGTGCAGCTTAGTGGGAGAGCAGGTGCGTAGCATGCAAGAGGCTCTGGATTCAATCCCCATCGCCAAAAGAAAAAGAAAAACGAATATTCTTTGACCATTAAGATGCAGGGCATTTAGCCAGGCGTGGTGGTGCATACTTGTAATCCCAGTACTTGGGAGACTGAGACAGGAGGATTGCAGGTTCGGAGCCAGCCTCTGCAATTTAGTGAGGCCCTCTGCAACTTAGTGAGATCCTGTTTCAAAATAAAGAATAAGCCTGGTGTGGTGGCACATGCTTGTAATCCCAGTACTTGGGAGGCTGAGACAGGAGGATCCCAGGTTCGAAGCCAGCCCGAGCAACTCAGTAAGGCTCTCAGCAACTTAGCAAGACCGTTTCCAAATAAATAAATTGGGACTGGGAGTATAGCTCAGAGGTAGAATGCCCCTGGGTCCAATCCCCAGCAGCACACACAAAAAAAATTATTAGATTTACTCAGGCTGAGGGGCCCTGGAGTGTGGTCCTAATGGCTAAATCTCTTCTTTTCTCCACAGGAAAACAACTGGAAGGCATCTGGTGAGTTGCATGGGACTGCTTGCAAAGCTGCACTCGACACTGTTCAGGTCCAGCCTGTGGCTTCCACTTGAAACCTAGCTCCGTGTGGTCAATCTCCACCTCCCAAAGCAGCCGTTCTCCACCAGGGTTCCGCTTGCCCTCCACCCCCACCACAGGACTTTGGCAGTGCCCAGAGACATTTTAACTTGTCACAACTAGGGGGAGGATGCTTCTGGCATCTAGCAGATAGACGCCAGGAATACTGCTCAACATCTCATAATGCTCATGACAGCCCCACAACAAAGATTTATCCCAAATTCCATAGTGCCAATGATGTAGAGAAACCCTAATCTGTGGTACTTTCAGCTCTCCATACCATGACTTCAACCAACTGGATTGGAAATATTTGGGAAAAATTGCATCTATACTGCACATGTATGGACTTTTTTTCTCATCATTATTCCCAAAACAATAGAGTATAACAACTATTTGCATAGCACTTACGTTGTATTCGGTATTATAAGTAATGTTGAAATGACTAAAAGCATGCTTGAGGACGTGCGTAGGTTCTATGCAAATACCGCCCCATTTTATATGAGGCACTTGAGCATCTGCAGATTTTGGTATCTATGGGGGGGCATTCTAGAACTGATTGCCTGTAGATATGAAGGGACAGCCATGTTTATCTTACGCATACCTTTATTTGGTTAGTTTTATAAGGCTGGTCACCACAGGCACATCCTTGGGCAGAAATCATTCTCATTGCAGTGTAGTACTTGCTTTTTCTTGGATAAGTTTCTTTGGGGCTCACTGTGTCTCTCTCTATGGCAGGCATACCTCCATAGTTGTGCACAAGGATGAGTTCTTCTTTGGCAGTGGCGGCATCTCTAGCTGTCCCCCGGTGAGTGTCTTCCCCCACACCCTGACCTGCAGACCCAGGTTCCATGTGGTTCCCACTGACCAAGAATTTTGCTTCTACTGTGTACCTCTGGCCTCTGGCCCCATGTATGGAGGCCTGTGACAGAGTTCCTCATAAAGACCTTAAGACTTGTTAAAGGACTGAGGCTGTAGCTCAGTGGTAGAGTGCTTGCCTGGCGTGTGCAGGGCCCTGGGTTCCATCCCAACAAAAAAAGAAAATTAAGCCAGGTGTGGTAGCATACACCTGTAATCCTAGTACTTGAGAGGCTGAGACAGAAGGATCAAAGGATCAAGGCCAGCCTGGGTAACTAGGCAAGACCCTGTTTCAAAATAAATAAAGCCGTGCCGGGCTTGGTGGCGCACACTTGTAATCCCAGTACTTTGGGAGGCGGAGACCGGAGGATCCGGGTTCAAGGCCAGCCTCAGCTCTCTCTCTACCTAGTGAGGCCCTCTGCAACTTCGTGTGACCCGGTTTCAAAATAAAGTATAAAAAAATAGGGCCGGGGGTGTAGTGTGGAGGTAGAACGCCCCTAGGTTCAATCCCCGGTACCGCAAAAAATAAATAAATAAATAAATAAATAAATAAATAAAGCCGGGCGTGGTGGCACACACCTGTAATCCCAGTACTTGGGAGGCTGAGACAGGAGGATCACAGGTTTGCAGCCAGTCTCAGCAACTTAGTGAGACCCTCCACAACTTAGTGAGACCCTGTTTCAAAATTATAAAATAGGGCTAGGGCTGTAGCTCAGAGGTAGAATACCCCTAGGTTCAACCCCCAGTACCACAAAATAAATAAATAAAAATAAAAAATAGAAAGGGCTGGGGCTGTAACTCAGAGGTAGAACGCACACACACACGCACATACACAAACACACAATTTTAATTTAAAAAGAATCAAGCCAGGCGTGGTGGCGCATGCTTGTAATCCCAGTACTTTGGGAGGCGGAGACCGGAGGATCCGGGTTCACGGCCAGCCTCAGCTCTCTCTCGCTCACTTGCTCTCTCTCTCTCACTCTCTCTACTTAGTAAGGCCCTCCACAACTTCGTGAGACCTGGTTTCAAAATAAAGTATAAAAAATAGGGCCAGGGGCGTAGCACGGAGGTAGAACGCCCCTGCGTTCAATCCCCGGTACTGCAAAAAAAAAAAAAAAAGAATCAAAAAAGCTGGGTGTAATGGCACACACCTGTAATCCCAGTACTTGGGAGGCTGAGATGGGAGGATCACAGGTTCGTGGCCAGCCTCAGCAATTTAGTGAGGTCCTCTGGAACTTAGACCCTGTTTCAAATAGGGTTAGGGGTGTAGCTCAGAGGAAGAATGCCCCTGGGTTCAATCCCCAGCACCACAAAAAGAAAAGAATCAAGAAAACCTTTCTCAGATACTCCAGCCTATTGCCCTCCTCTCTGACCCCATTGGACCTGTGGGTCCCTCTCTCTCACACTGAGCGTGTCATAGTGGCGCGAGCTGTGTCTGCGCCTCCACAGGGAACTGCGTGTGAGCTCCTTGTGCTGAGCCTGGGCCTCTGCCTTCCACCCCTCCCCAGCACTGCGCCTGGCTCACTGCAGCTGCTCCACTGCTGTTGAGCTGATCAGTGGGAGGTAAAGTGAGTGGCCCCAAATGACACAGCCAGGAGGTGGCACTGGGCCTAGAACTCAGGTCTCTCTGTCTTTAAAGCCCATGTCCTTTTCCGTCAGAGCCATCTAAGGGTGGTCACAGGAGGTGCTCAAGGAAAGCCCAAGCAGCCATTCAGTGTGTGTGTGTGTGTGTGTGTGTGTGTGTGTGTGTGTGTGTAAGGTACTAGAGATTGAACCCTGGGGCATTCTACCTCTGAGCTCCACCCCCAGCCTGATTTTTTATTCTTTATTTGGAAACAGGATCTCACTAAGTTGCGGAGGGCCTCACAAGTAGCTGAGTCTGGCCGCGAACCTGTGATTCTCCTGTCTCAGCCTCCCAAGTACTGAGAATACAAGTGTGCGCCACCACGCCTGGCAGCAGCCATTCCTTTTGATACTCATGAGTGGGAAGTCAGTCTCAATTTCCTCCTCTCTCACTGGCCACCCCCACTCCACCTCTGATAACAAATCCTTCATTAAGCCTACTCAATTCTGCCTTGTCAGTGTATCTTAGTCCACCACCTCTCTTCATCTTTTCCCATTTTTCCAGAGCTGTCGCCTTACTCCAGGCCACCCTCTTGTATAGCCTGGATCATGGCAATGGCTTCCTGGTCTCCTTGCATCTACTCTCCCTCCTCTGTCCTCCACATAGGAGGCAAGTCAGTCTTTTCTTTTTTTTTTTTTTTTTTTTTTGCAGTACCGGGGATTAAACGTAGGGGCGTTCTACCTCCGCACTACGCCCCCGGCCCTATTTTTTATACTTTATTTTTGAAACCGGGTCTCACAAAGTTGCGGAGGGCCTCACTAAGGAGAGAGAGAGAGACAGAGAGACGGAGAGAGAGCGCTGAGGCTGGCCACTAACCCGGATCCTCCGGTCTCCACCTCCCAAAGTACTGGGATTTCAAGCATGGGCCACCACGCCCGGCCATTCTTTTCAAAGTGGACATCTGATGGTGATGTTTTCTTGCTTTAGCCAGAATTCTCCCAGTTGCTCTTGGAATAAGTCCAGAAAGCTCAGCCTGGCCTCCAGGGCTCCCTGATCTGGCCTGTCTCCATCTCTGTCCGACCTCTTTTCAGATTGCACCCTCCCAGCCCCACCCTCTTCTCATTCCTTAAGCACACCTTGGACATGTAAACCTGTACTCTGACATCTGTACACCTGCCTGATCCTTCACCTGGATGTGCCTCTCCATCCTTCAGAACTGAGCTCAATGTCCCTTTCTCAGGCAAGTCTTGCCTGACCCTTCAGGCTGGGAAGGTCCCCCGTCATATGTATTAATGGCATTCTGTACTTTTCCAGCACGAACTTTACTGCAGCTTGTAATTATCTACTAGTTTATGAGGCTGTCCATCTTTCCCATTAGACTTTAAGTTCCACGAAGGTCAAGAATCTAATCTGTTTTGTGTACATTGTACCCCCGCGCCTATCATAAGGCAGGGCACATAGTAAACTCTCAGTACATATTTGTTTTTTGTGGGGTTTTTTGCGGTACTAGCGATTGAGCCCAGGGGAGTTCTACCTCTGAGCTACACCCCCAGCCCTATTTTTTAGTCTTTATTTTGAAACAGGGTCTCACTAAGTTGCAGAGGGCCTCACTAAGTAGCTGGGGCTGGCCGCGAACCCGGATCCTCCGGTCTCAGCCTCCCAAGTACTGGGATTACAAGCGTGCGCCACCACGCCCGGTTTCTCAGTACATATTTGTCATGCATGAATAACAAGGGGCCCAGTAGTGACCTCTAGTCTCTTACAACTCAGATAATTATTCCCTGAGTATTGTAATTACCTGTCCTACTAACCATGCCTTCCCCAGTGCACAATGTCCACCACGTAGCTGGTGCTCAATGTCTGCAAATTAATGACCTTTTCAGGCAACTCTGCTGTGGCGTGTTCCTTCCCAGATCTCTCCTCATCTGTTGCTGTTGCTTCCCCTTCGCTGGTGCCCATCTCTGCTTGAGTCTTCTGCAGCAGTCTTAGCCCTGCGGCTCAGGGTTTTCTGTAGGTGTCTTAGGAACCAGCAGCCCCTCTGTCCTAGAACCATCAGTCAATTCACCTCAGAGTTCAAATGTGAACTGAATTGTGGAAATATCTGCTAGCCTGCCAGATTTGTCACAGTCCTTCACAGTTTCCCATTGTTACAAAGGACATCCAGTTGCCACAAGAAAAACTGGCTATGCACTTTCATAATGTAGGCATGGAGAGCTGGCCTATCAAGTGTGAGCCATTTCTATCCTGTTTTGTCCTGGTGATTAGGCATTATGGGGACAAAGGAGACTGTAAATTCTGGGTTTCTATCTGTTTATCAATTGAATAAATGGACAGCATAAGGAGTCCAACCTGTGAGACAAGCAGCTTCTAGTCCCCCCCAGCAACGAGAAGCCAACCATGTTAGCTATGCTGCCAGTACCTGGCAATGGATGGTCCAACAGGAAGCTCTGAGCTGTTGTAACCGTGGTCCAAGCAGGAAAGAACCCTCCTCCTATACCCAGGGGCTCTGGAAGGTAAAAAATAAAGTGGGAACAGAGTGTCTGTGGTCTCCTGTGGGGAGCCACACACACAAAAAGAAATCCAGCAAAGCCTGCTGTGGTAGTGCACACCTGTAATCCCAGCGACTGGAGAGGTTGAGGCGGGAGGATTGCAAGTATGAGGCCCTGAGCAACTTAGCAAGACACTGTCTTAAAATTTTTAAAAACTAAAGGTCTGGGGATATAACTCAATAATATAATGCCCCTTGGGTTCAATCCCCCATACTGAAAAAAAAAAAAAGAAAAAAAAATCAACAGAGATGGTTATTTAATGACTTTCTTTGGGTTGTCTCTTTTAGGGCAGGACATTGCTTGGGCCCCCAGACTCTGTGGTTGACGTGGGGAACACAGAAGTCACAGAAGAAATCTTTCTGGAGTACCTGGCCTCCCTGGGGGAGTCTCTGTTCCGGTGAGTGGAAGTCGTGGTTAGGGTATCTGTCTCTGCAACTAGATAATCAACCCCCGGAGGACAGCTACTGTGTCCTGTCCCTGGAGCACTCAGCACAAGGCCTGGCCCAGGTTTTGCTCCATGACTATGAAGAAAAGGCAATTATCATGCTACAAAAAGATCCAAAGTTGTCGGAGGCAGATACTCCATCCCAACATACTTTCTGCTAAAGCAGGGCATGGTGGCACATGCCCATAATCCCAGTACTTGGGAGGCTGAGACAGGAGACTCACAGGTTCAAGGCCAGTCTTAGCAATTTAGCAAAACTCTGTTGCAAAATAAAAATAAATAAGCCAGGCGTGGTGGTGCACATTTGTAATCCCAGTGCTTGGGAGGCTGAGACAGGAGGATCGTAGGTTCGAGGCCAGCCTCAGCTACTTAGTGAGGCCCTCCACAACTTAGTGAGACTCTGTTTTGAAATAAAGAATAAAAAATAGGAGCCAGGCGTGGTGGCGCACGCTTGTAATCCCAGTACTTGGGAGGCGGAGACCGGAGGATCCACGTTCGCGGCCAGCCTCAGCTACTTAGTGAGGCCCTCCGCAACTTCGTGAGACCCGGTTTCAAAATAATGTATAAAATATACAGCCAAGAGTGTAGCTCGGAGGTAGAATGCCCCTGGGTTCAATTCCCGATACTGCAAAAAAAAAAAAAAAAAATAGGGCTAGGGGTGTAGCTCGGAGGTAGAATGCCCCTGGGTTCAATCCCCAGTACTGGGAAAAAAAAAAAAACAAAATAAAAATAAATAAATAAAAAAGGCTGGTGGTATCAGAATGGCAATCATCAAGAAGTCAAAAAACAATAAATGTTGGCGAGGATGTGGGGAAATTGGAACTCTTCTACACTGTTGGAGGGAGTGCAAATTAGTTCAGCTGCTATGGAGATCTGTGTGGAGATTCCTCAGAAAACTGGGAATGGACTGGGCGTGGTGGCGCACGCTTGTAATCCCAGTACTTTGGGAGGTGGAGACCGGAGGATCCGGGTTCGTGGCCAGCCTCAGCTCTCTCTCTCTCTCTCTCTCTCTCTCTCTCTCTCTCTCTACTTAGTGAGGCCCTCCGCAACTTCGTGAGACCCGGTTTCAAAATAAAGTATAAAAAATAGGTCCGGGGGTGTAGCGCGGAAATAGAATGACCCCGGGTTCAATCCCCGGTACCTCAAAAAAAAAAATGGGAATGGATCCACCATATGATTCAGCTATACCACTCTCCTGGGTATCTTTCCAAAGGGGCTGAAATCAGAGAACTACAGTAATATATACATATCCATGGAGAACATTGTCTTAAGTGAGATCAGCCAGTCACAGAAAGTGAAGGGTCATATGTTTTCTCTAATATGCAGAAGCTAGGGAGTAATTGGGATACCAGAGGGACTCCAGATAATGGAGGAGAAGCCTCAGTGGAGCCAGGGAGGTGGTCTAAGGGAAGGGGAGGGGGAAGAGTGAGGTTCATGGAAAGAATTGCTACCATCAGTTTTGTGTATATATGTGAAAATACCAGCGTCAATCTCAATACTCAATTTCTTATTCTTTATTTTGAAACAGGGACTCACTGGGCGTGGTGGTACACACTTGTAATCCCAGTACTTGGGAGGCTAAGACAAGAGGATCCGGGTTCGCGGCCAGCCTTAGCTACTTAGTGAGACCCTCTGCAACTTAGACCCTGTTTCAAAATAAAGAATAAAAAACAGGGCTGGGGGTGTAGCTCGGAGGTAGAATACCCCTGGGTTCAATCCCCAGTGCCAAATAAATAAATAGGCTGACCGTGAACCTCCTGTCTCAGCCTCCCAAGTACTGAGATTACAAGCATGGGCCACCACGCCCAGCTGACCCTTTTTTAATTTTTGTTTTGTTTTGAAACAGGTCTCGCTAGGTTGCTGAGAGTCTCACTACTTTCTGAGGCTGGCTGAGAACCTGTGATCCTCTTGTCTCAACCTCCCAAGTACTGGGATTACAAGCGTGTGCCACCATGCCCGGCTCACTCTGCACCTTTAAGAAGTGGCCGGGCATGGTGGTGTACGCTTGTAATCCCAGTACTTGGGAGGTTGAGACAAGAGGATCCGGGTTTGCAGCCAGCCTCAGGTACTTAGTAAGGCCCTCCACAACTTAGTGAGACCCTGTTTCAAAATAAAGAATAAAAAATAAGGCTGGGGGTGTAGCTCGGAGGTGGAATGCCCCTGGGTTCCATCCCCAGTACTGCCAAAAAAAAAAAAAAAGGTACAGAGTGGCAGATCACACAGTCCTTCTGGGGGATGTGCGGGCCGGTTGCAGTCCTTGCACTTGGCCGTGCTCACGTTTCCACTGGTCTGAGTAATTCCACATAGATGCTTGCTGGCTTGCTCATCCCTTCTCCAAACCTTCCTCTCATGTACAGCAGTGAAGCCTACAACCTCTTTGAACACAACTGTAACACCTTCAGCAATGAAGTGGCACAGTTCCTGACTGGGCGGAAGATTCCTTCGTACATCACCGACCTACCCTCTGAAGTTCTCTCCACGTAAGTTGCCTCTGTCTCTGCCGGTGCCTGGGCCAACCTTGAAAATTCCCGTTCATACTCAGTGCCCCTCCCCTGGCCCACATCTGCCTCCCCTGCTGGCAGCAGAACCTCCCAACCAGGCAGACCGGTCCTGCTGATGCAGGTTCTACGAGGCCTCTGTTCTCCCCACCTACTGATGCGCACCTGTGTTATGTCCACTCCCCTCCAAGCTGGACCGAGTCTACCCTGGCCTGAGTGCAACTGCAGAGCTTAGAAAGCCACTCGACACTGACTTCAGTACTTGGACACACCCCTGGCGCCTGTCTGTTCATTGTGCACAAAGGGCACCATGGCCCAGCTGTGCCCAGCTGAGTGTGGTGGCAGAGAAGAGGTCGGAAGCAGAGCAGGGCAGCTTGTTTCATAACTTGTCTCCCACTACAACACGAGCTCTTTGATTCTCTCAAAGACTAGGTTCTGGGTTAGGGATATAGCCCAGAAGTAGAGCACTTGCCTAGCATGCACAAGGCTCTGGATTTGGTTCCCAGCACTAAAAAAAAAGTTAGGTTCTACTTGCCCGAGAAACTTAGAGTGCACAGTTAGCCCTTGGTTGTTGTTTTTGTTTTGTTTTGTTTTGTTTTTTGGCAGTAGTGGGGATTGAACCCAGGGGGGTTCTACCTCTGAGTTACACCCCAGCCTGATTTTATTTTTATTTTGAAACAGGGGCTCACTAGGTTGATGAGAGTTTCACTATTTGCTGAGGCTGTCCTCGAACCTGTGATCCTCCTGGCTCAGCCTCCCAAGTACTGGGATTACAAGTGTGCTCCACCACGCCCGGCTAGCGTAGTTGTTTTCTTCAAGGACACTGTGACCCCTCTTCCCCATGTGGCCCCAGCCTTGGAATGGCTTGTGGGCCACCATCCAGGCAGTGTCGTCCCCTGAAAGTGCACACGCCTCCAGAGCCTTCTCACGCCCTCCGTCCAGACCCCCCCTACCCACTCCAGAACCACATCCATTCCCTGACTCTGACTCAGTTTCTCCGAACTAGGGCCTACCCAACAGGGAGCCAGCAGGTTTTGCTGGCTTTGTAAGGCAAGCTGCTCTCCCTGCCTGGGTAGGAACCTCTTAGGAAAACCTGCCTGGGAAACAAGGCTGCTGAGAAGCGGGCCTCCCAGCCCCGGCCCTGCATCCTGTTCCTCGGCAGGAACAGGAGCTGTGCAATCCACAGCTCACTGGGGTCTACGTTACCACCTGACTTGAGTAGCTGGAACGTTCCTGCTGCTGTTTTTTTGTTTGTTTGTTTTTGTGTGTGGTACTGGGGAGAGAACCCAGGAGTGTTCTACCTCCAGGTCACATCCCCAGACCTATTTTATTTTTTATTCGGAACCAGGGTCTCGCTAAGTTGCTGAGAGCCTTATTGAGTTGCTGAGGCTGGCCGCGAACCTGCGATCCTCCTGTCTCAGCCTCCCAAGTACTGAGATTACAAGGGTGCACCACCACACCTGGCCTGCTGTTGTTATTTGATGGGCAGAGTTCCTGGGGAAGTAGGATTGATATTTCTAGGTGTCATTTGTTTACACTTCGGAGTAATTCATTCCCTTGAATGTGGGGGTGATTTCCAAAAATGGCAGCATCCCGGGAAGAAAGAGCCAGGGCCTGAGATGTGTTATGGACAACCTTCTTTAAGGGTGCAGTAACCTTGGAAAGTCTCTAAATGTCAGTATTTGCAGTGATTTTTCCAGCTAAGTTACCGTGAAAGCAAACTGGGGAAGCCCTTTAGAAAATGATGTCACGTCTGTAATCCTAGTACTTGGGAGGCTGAGACAGGAGGATCACAGGTTCAAGGACAGCCTCAGCAAGTAGTGGGACTCTCATCAACCTTGTGAAACCCTGTTTCAAAATAAAAATAAAACAGTGCTCGGGGTGTAGCTCAGAGGTAGAATTCCCCAGCACTACACACACAAAAAAGGACTGGGGTTGTAGCTCGGAAGTAGAACGACCCTGGATTCAATCCCCAGTACAAAAAAAAAAAAATTAGCTGAAGTCCCCAGGTCCTCCCTCCTGGTGTAAAGGCGCTGTCTCCGCCAGCCACTCCCCTATCCTCCACTCCCTGTCCGTGGGTGGACCACACCCGCAGCCCACCCAGCTCCTGTCTGTTTCCCGCAGGCCCTTTGGACAGGCACTTCGGCCCCTCCTGGACTCCATCCAGATCCAGCCTCCAGGAGGGAACACCGTGGGCAGACCCAACGGCCAGAGCTAACAGGACTGCACGGGACCGCCCGTCTCTCCAGGGCTTTTCCTTTTTAAACAAAACAAACCCTACCAGATTTCTATTTTATAATTTTACATCAGAGCTAACAACCAGGGGACGGCTTTTTAAATTTCCCAGGGAAGGAGATCATCAGGCTGCATGTAGGACAATGCTGCTAAGATACAGAACAAAATGCCACCCTTCTAATAGTATTACATTAATTTATTAAGGCTGTCTTGTCTGTGAGTTCACTTCTGACGCTGTTTCCTAAGCGTCCTCCACACTGGAGAGAGGGAAGGGGGTTGTTTAAGCAGAAAGCAAGAGACACAGTTTGGGGAGCCCCGACCTAGAACCTCCTTCCAGAGAATACCCACCCTCCACCACGGCCACACCCGTGGGACCCAGGTGAGTCTTAGGATACCCGTAACCTGGAAGCCGTTACTCTCTAGCGTAAATGAACCAAAGGATGTGGCGCACATGGGGCCAGCTGCAGGATGACTAACCCAAGTGAACTCTCTAGCTACACTCTCACCTTCCTCCCCATCCCGAGCAAGGCCAGGGGGCCAGGCTGGAGCAGCCGGAGCCTGAGACCAGAGGAGAGTGACAGCAAGTACGAGGCCCGAGAACCCAGGATAAAGCCATCCCCGTCCACCTAGACTGGTTGCCGGTCCTCTGCCATCAGTTTTGGGAAACCCGCCTTGCTGCCTGCCCCCGAGGCTCCTCCTCAGCACAGCCGCCCTGTCACTAGGTGAGAGTCTGGGGGTTTGAGCAGCTGAGTCCCAGGCCTTTTGTCTGCAGATAATGCTGTAGGTTATTTGCAGTCGCTAGAACCACCCACCCAGACCAATATGCAGTATTCAGCTAGGGACCAAAGGAATGTGATTCCTTGCTCTAGGAAAATATCCATGATGTAGAAAGAATAATGACACAGAATCAAGGTGACGAGAAAATTTTTTCTGATAGGGACTTTTACATGATCCTAAACGTGTTTTGAAGGCACAAGTCATTTCCATTGTCATTCTGACTTGAAGGAGGCATGTTTGGGGTGTGAGTGGGCATTTTCCTAATGGCTGCTAGGAGTTTATTGGCAGAGAATGGTCTGGAAGTTTCGGATCCAGAGAGGCTTTCAGACTCCTCTTCATATGAGCCTCCCACTATCCCACTAGTTAGTTTTGGGGAGTGAGTGTGGAGAAGGGACTCAGCTGCCAGGGGCCTGAGTCTCAGCTCTGCATCTGTGGCCCCTCCTGCCATAGCTCCCTGCCACTCTAAAACTTGAGTTCAGTTGCTCCGTCCAGGGGAAGGGGCCTTTCCTCCCCAAAAGTTGTTCTTCATCCTGGGCCCGTTCCCTGCTGTTTTTGCCATTAGCCATAGCAGTTGGCATCATCAGGGTCTCAGCTAGGGGAAAGATGTCATTCTGCCTTAGTGCTTGCCTGTGACTTGACCAGGGGTGTCAAGTGATGTTTTGGAACATTAATATTGAAAGCCAAATGAGAGAGCAGTTTAATCCTTCCCAAGGCCCACAGGCTCACCATTGTGCATGACGATGATGAATTAAGAATGGAAACCAGCAGGGACTGCTTACTAGTGGTCTATTGGTAGAATCAGGGCCCCAGGGAGAGTGGGCATTGGAGGCTGGGTTGCTTCTGGGAGTGTGGCAGGTTGGTCTAGGCCATTGCCCTGCTTCCCACCATGTCCTTTCCCAGCCTCCTGGCCCAGCCTCCTCTCACCACCCCGGCTCCTGCTCCAGAGCTCTCTGCCTGGAGCGCTCTCCCCGGAGGGTGCTGGCTGCCTGCTCCTTGCCCACGTCCAGGCTCAGCTGGTTCTGCTCCTCACAGCAGTCACCCTCAGACCCAGGGCTGTTCTGAGTGGCTCCCCTAAGAGAGTTCAAGTCACTTGATTCCTTGAGCAGCTACTTTCATGCCCAGCAGCCATTCGTGCCAATGCCTATGCCCTGGGGTTGGTGGGGAGAAGGAGGGACTGGGGAGCAGTCTCCCAGAGCTCTGTGGGAAGGCAGACTCTCCATCCTCCCGTGCAGACCCCACCATTACTCATGGAAGCCCAGGCCCAGGCCAGGAGCCCCAACCCCATCCTCATCTTTCTCTGTCCATCCCAGAACCTCAGGGGCATACTTGTGACCAGCCAACTCCACGTGGGCATGTCCAGGCCAGCAGAGTGGAAAATGTCACATGGTGGACACCTCTGTCGAGGTCTAGTGGTTTTAAAGGGACAGGGAAGGAGGAGGGATGAGAGCATCACCCTCTCCCAGAAATAAAGATTGTACCTTTGAGATTCCTTTATGCCCTGAAGTCAGACTAATAATTGTGTCTAGGATGGAGGTGTTTGCTGGTTTTCATTGGTGTTTTTTCTAATGCAATAAACTCATTTCAGCCTGCTGCCTTTGTGTGGTGCTTGAGTCCCATCTGGGTGTGTGTCCAAGCAGGAAGCGACCCCAGGCTTCTGTCTCCCTCTGAGCTCAACCTCCTGAGTCTCGAAGTGCCACCTTGGCTTGCCTGTCAGCCTTGTGGGTATGCGATGCTAGTAAGGAAGAATATGTGGCTGGTCTACAAAGGTGGGGAAAGGGCTCCAAGACAACCCTCCCTGCCCCGGCCACCATGCAGCTAGTTGCAGAGTGGTTTCAAATTCCAGGACAAGCTTGCCCTCAGCAGGTGTCTGGCCTCACCAAGAATCTTGGCTATAGGCCGGGTCTGTGGCCCCAGGGGTCTTTCCCCACCTCGCTGCAGTGACCTCACTGGACAAGTGCCAGGGTCGGTGGGCGGCTGTCTAGTGAACCAGACTCAGCTAGCCATTGGCAAGTGAGCACCTTCGGTGGGCCTGGCCAGCGCTGTGTGCTTCCACACACAACAGGCTTCAGTGTGGGGACTGGTTCCATTGTCCAGGGGAGGAAACAAGATCAGAGAGAGTTGGCCAGCTGGCAGGGGGCTGAGCCTGCCCTCGAGTGCAGGCCGTGTTCTCGTCACCACACCGTGGAAGCACTGCGTTGCCCAGCCTGCTAGCTTAGGAACAAAACCAGAGCTTCAGGCTCTTTCCAGAGGGGCAGAGTGCGGTGGCTCTGCCTGACACATCTGCTTCCTGATCCGTTCAGAGGCTACTCAGATCACAGTCTGGGCGCAAGTCCCTGCTTTGCCACATATGGGCCTGACCATTCCAGTTTGTCTCCTGGGAAATAGGGAGATGGTAGCCACCTCACAAGGTGGTGACCAAGAGTAAATATAAATCACTTTGCCCAGTGCCTGGCACAGATTAATGCTCGATGAATGTCCAGTTAAGACAGATTCCTTCATCATAGACTGGAGACTCCTGCGAGCCAGCACCATGCAATGGCACACACCGGGAATCCCAGGACTTGGGAGGCTGAGACAGGAGGATCGCAGGTTCGCAGCCAGCCTCAGGTAGGATAGAAGAAATGAAAGAAATAGGTGGAAACGAGGAAGGACAAGGGATACAGAACTTTAATCTGAAAACCTTGTACTAAAGTTCCTCTTCATTCCACAAACCAGTTTTCTCCCCCAGGCTGGTAACTCCTAAATTTCTGGGAAATCTACTAATCTTCACTCATAATCTTAAAGTTACTGGAAATTCACTCACAATAATTACCTGGCACTTTTTTTTATTGCATAACTGGGGATTGAACCCAGGGACATTCTACCTCCTAGCTACACCCCCAGCCCTAATTTTTATTCTTTATTTTGAAACAGGGTCTCAGTTGCAGAGGGCCTCACTAAGGTAGCTGAGGCTGGCCGCAAACCTGCAATCCTCTCTCAGCCTCCCAAGTACTGGGATTACAAGCATGCGCCACCACACCCAGCTACCTGGCACATTTTTAATTATCCCACCAATAAATCAATTAAGCAAAGAGATATGATATCTCAGAAGGCTGAGACAGGAGGATCGCAGGTTCAAAGCCAGTCTCAGCAATTTAGCCAGACCCTATTTCTTTTTTTCTTTTTTGTGGTACTGGGGATTGAACCCAGGGGCATTCTACCTCCAAGCTACACCCCCGGCCCTATTATTATACTTTTTACAAGCGCTGGCCACCACACCTGGCTTTATTCTTTATTTTGAAACAGAGTCTCACTAAGTTGCGGAGGGCCTCACTAAGTAGCTGAGGCTGGCCACGAACACAGATCCTCCTGTCTCAGCCTCCCATGTACTGTGATTACAGACGTGTGTGTCACCACACCCGGCTAGCCCTCTTCATTTTTTATTTTGAAACAGGGTTTCACTATGTTGCTGAGGCTGACCTCAAACCTGCGATCCTCCTAGATCAACCTTCCAATTACTGGGATTATAGGTGTACATCACCATGCCTGGCTTGTCTGGGGAGTGAACCCACGGGCATTCTACCTCTGAGCTACATTCCCGTCCTTTTTTATTTTCTGTTTTGAAACAGGATCTCAGTTGCTGGGAGTCTCCATACTATCCTCCTGTCTCAGCCTCCAAGTACTGGGGTTACAGGCTTGCTCCACCAGCCCAGCTGCTTGGGGGTGGCGAGTCCGACCAGGCGGGATCCAGGCAGGGTCTGGCTTGGCTGCTGGTAACAAGAGGGCAGGCAAAAGCCGGGCGTGGTGGCGCATGCTTGTAATCCCAGTACTTGGGAGGCGGAGACCGGAGGATCCGGGTTCGCGGCCAGCCTCAGCTACTTAGTGAGGCCCTCCGCAACTTCGTGAGACCCGGTTTCAAAATAAAGGATAAAAAATAGGGCCGGGGGTGTAGCTCGGAGGTAGAATGCCTCTGGGTTCAATTCCCGGTACCGCAAAAAAAAAAAAAAAAAGAGGGCAGGCAAAGAGCCCAGCAGGGGCCTGGCACACCACTCAACATGCTCCCTCTGCCTTGGAGCATGGCGGTTTTGGAAAGATGTGGAAAGAGTCTGGAACTGGTCCTGGTGGGCAAGGTGCCCCCTTTCCCAGCTGGAGCGAGCGGGCACGGTCACGCTGCAGCGAAAGAGATGGACACCAGGCGGCGCTATGGTCCCGCACTCAGCCCACCACCAAACTCCGGACTTGCGGGGCTCTTCTCACGCCTCGGACGCTGCGTGGCCCCGCAAGAGCCCACCGGGTAAGGCCCAAACTC
The DNA here is from genome assembly GCA_004027185.1 of Glis glis. Taxonomy (NCBI): domain Eukaryota; kingdom Metazoa; phylum Chordata; class Mammalia; order Rodentia; family Gliridae; genus Glis; species Glis glis. Next base: position 16,796 of record PVJS01034016.1, read on the forward strand.
CTTACCCTCACATTGTCAAGGCCTTCTCAAACTTGGCTCTGGACACCATGCTCCACCTGGCTCCCACCTGATGCAAGTGCCGGCCCTTCTGGTTTCACAGCTTCCTTTCACCTGGGTCCCCTTTCCCTACTCCTGGAGCTACAGGCCCAGTGTCAGCGTGACTCTCCCCACGTGACCTGCCCACCAGGTGCCCCTAGGGCACTCCTGCCAACCCAGCAAGCTCCTGGCAGCACTGAACCAACCGTAGAGACAAGGGATGGAGGAATAGGTCCTAAAAAAAACTCTGGACTCAGCCAGGCGTGGTGGCGCACACTTGTAATCCCAGTATTGGGGAGGCTGAGACCAGAGGATCTGGGCTTGCCGCCAGCCTCAGCTACTTAGTGAAGCCTCCGCAACTTAGTGAGACCCTGTTTCAAAATAAAGAACAAAAAATAGGGCTGGGGAAGTAGCTTGGAGGTAAAATGCCCCTGGGTTCAATCCCCAGTACCACAAAAAAAAAAACCAACTCTGGACTCTGAGCCAGAACTGGTGGTGTGGGCCTGTAATCCCAGTACTTGGGAGGCTGAGATAGGAGGATCGCAGGTTCGAGGCCAGCCTCAGCAACTTAGTAAGACCCTGTTTCAAAATAAAATATCAAAAAAGCTGGTGGTAAGCCGGGTGTGGTGGCGCACGTTTGTAATTCCAGTACTTGGGAGGCTGAGCCTGGAGGATCCGGGTTCGTGGCTAGCCTCAGTTACTTAGTGAGGCCTCCACAACTTAGTGAGACCCTGTTTCAAAATAAAGAACAAAAAAATAGGGCTGGGGGTATAGCTCGGAGGTAGAATGCCCCTGGGTTCAATCCCCAGTACCACAAAAATAAAAAAGAGCTGGGGGTGTAGCCCAGTGGTACCAGTGGTAGAGTGACCTTGCATTCAAAACCCAGTACCAAAAAGCCAAAAACCAAACCAAAACAAACAAACAAACAAAAAACCTGGACCTGAATTCCTACTGACCTGGACCGGGCCTCTGTAACTCCTTAGGATCAAGGCCTTGCCCTCTCTGGGCCTCATCTTCATCATCATAGAATGGAAAGTATGCATCAGATGGTGTCTAGGTTCCCTCCCAGTGTGACTCCTCTCCACCCCTGGCTCGAGCAGCCACGAGAGGGATTTTCCCAATTTGTTGCAGTATCTGGGGCTGGGCTCTGACCCACAGAGAGCACTGATCTGTCCCCACTGTCTAAGAGAGCCCCAAGAGGGCCTGAGCCAACCCAGCAACAGCCTCTACCTCCTCCAACAAACACCAACTCAAGCAAGTGCCCTTTGCCCGTGTGTGTTTAAAATCAGTGGACTTGTTTATCATTAAAGCAATGTAAATTCTGCAGGCATTCTACAAGAAAAATCCACAGTGTCCCCACCTGGTCTTTGCAAAGGCTCTTATTTGGGTACTGGGGATTGATTGAACCCACGGGCATTCTACCTCCCAGCTACACCCCCAGCCCTTTTTGTTTTTTATTTTGAAAACAGGATCTTGCTAAATTGCTAAGGCTGGCCTAGAATCTGCGATCCTCCTGTCCCAGCCTCCCACGTATTGGGATTATAGGCGCTGGCCACTGTGCCTGGCTCAAAGGCTCTTCAAGCCCCTTGCCTACTCCCCAGGCTGGCTGGGTGGCCCCATCTGTAGAGGAATAGATGCAGAGTGCTCCCTCCTTGGTCAGCTGGGGAGAAAGAGTAGTCTCACAAACTGTCAGTTTGACTAAACTCCACGACAGAGAGGCTGCCCTTCGGGCTAGGACTGCCCACCCACAAAAGATGACGCTCCAGGTAGAGAAAAAGAAGGTAAGTAGCTCCTGTATTCTTTGGACATGTTGACAGACTGCCTCTGCCAACAGCTAGGAGCCAGGAGAAAGCATAGGATTTGGAGGAACAGAGCTGAGTGGGAACCCCGACTGTGCTGTGTGACCCTAGAAAAGTCACTGCACTTCTCTGGAGTCCGCATCTACCTCTGGAAATTGAATATAAGGGTATTCACCTCAGAGTTATTGGGAAAAGCAAGAAAAACACCCAAAGTGGGAGCCGCACCATGCACACCAAACATAGATGTCACTAACCTTCAAACCTCGGTCTCCTAGCAGGCCCAGAAGAACCCAGGGTCTTCCTTCCTGAGCAGAACCCTGCCGGGCTGGGGTCTCGGTCCTCTGCCTTCAGTCCTAGCTTCCTCTAGTACTCTCAAAGCCACCCTTCTGGCCAGTCCTCCCCTCCCCCAGCCCTGCTCTTTCTTTTCCCCAGGGCCCCATCCAGGAGCACCAGTCGCCAAGGAGTCCTCTTAAAGGGATAGACTGGAGGCCACAGGGGCTCCCCCCACAACCCAGCTAGTCTCCCTGGGTCTGTGCCTCAGGGCATGTCACCCCCTCTGTGGGCTTCTGTGGCCTCCTAAAATGAAATGCCTGAAAATTCAGGGAGAGGCTGTAGAAACAGTATTTTTTTGTTTTTGTTTTTGTTTTTGTTTTTTGATGGTACCAGGGATTGAACCCAGGGGCATTCTACCTTCGGGCTACACCCCCAGCCCTATATTTTATTTATTTTTTATTTTTTATTTTTTTGGTACTGGGGATGGAACCCAGAGGCATTCTACCTCCAAGTTATACCACCAACCCAATTTTATTTCTTATTTGGAAACAGGGTCTCACTAAGTTGCTGAGGCTGGCTTTGAACCTGTGATCCTCCTGTCTCGGCCTCCCAAGTACTGAGATTACCACGCAGGGCTCAGTTATTGCCAATTCAAACTGGCCTATTTGAGAAATTTGGCTGTTATCTCTCTAATCCTGATTTCTATGAAGGTCAGATAAAGAGCTTAGTTTCAGCTTGGTGACATGGAACTTCAGCATGAGTGACTATTTATTTGTATTTTTAGCCTGTCTTGTTGGGGAGCCTAGGGAAGGAACTCAGTCCACAACAATGGACTCATCTGGGTGTGGTGGTGCACACCTGTAATCCTAGTACTTGGGAGGCTGAGACAGGAGGATCCTAGGTGTGAGGACAGCCTCAGCAAGTAGTGAGACTCTCATCAATCTAATAAGACCCTGTTTTTCAAAATAAAAATAAAATAGGGCTGGGGATGTAGATCAGAGGTGGAATGCCCCTGGGTTCAATTCCCAGTACCACACACATAAAAAAAAAGGCTCCTGTAATGAATGGGGTGGGAGGTACTGGAGGTTGAACCAAAGTCATTCTACCTCTGAGCTACATCCCCTGGCCTATTTGTGTGTGTGTGTGTGTGCGCGCACTCGCGTGTGTGTGGTACAGGAGATTGAAACCAAAGGCATTCTACCTCCAAGCCACATCCCCAAACCTATTTTATTTCTTATTTGGAAATATGATCTCACTAGGTTGCTGAGAGCCTCACTAAATTGCTGAGGCTGGCCTCGAACCTGTGATCTTCCAGTCTCAGCCTCCCAAGTACTGGGATTACAGGCATGTGCCACCATGACTGGCTCCTGTAATTTTCATTTAACATTTCCAAAGTGGATCATAGTTGTCAGGGTGAGGATGGTGGAACCAGCAAAAAATGCCCATCCAGGTCACCTTGCAATTGAATAGCAACCCCTGGGAGTGCAGAAGGAAGCAGAGGTGGGCCTTTGGCTCTGGCCAGTATAGGAAGAAGGAATGGAGAATCCTGGAGAAGAGGAAGCTGCAGTTAGCTGCTTCTAAGGAGAAAAACCTTTGGAATTCACCATACTGATACCCAGAGACAGCCTGCTACTTTTCCATTACAAAAATAGGATCATGCTTTTTTGTGTATGTGGTACTGGGGATGGAACCCAAGGGCCTTTTACCTCTGGGCTATACCCCCTGACCTATTTTATTTTTTATTTGGAAACACAGGGTCTTGCTAAGTTGCTGAGAGCCTCACTAAATTGCTGAGAGTCTCACTAAATTGCTGAAGCTGGCTTTGCTTGTGTGTGTGTGTGTGTGTGTGTGTGTGTGTGTGTGTGTGTGGTACCAGGGATTGAACCCAGAGGCATTCTACCTCTGAGCTACATCCCCAGCCCTATTTTTTTTTTTTTGTGGTACTGGGGATGGAACCCAGGGGCATTCTACCTCTGAGCTACACCCCCAGCCCTATTTTTTATTCTATATCTTGAAACAGGGTCTCACTAAATTGTAGAGGGCCTCATTAAGTAGCTGAGGCTGGCCTTGAACCTGAGATCCTCCTGTCTCAGCCTCCCAAGTCCTGGGATTACAGATGTGCACCACCACACCCAGCTCAGGATCATGCTTTTTCCATGTTTATTCTACCATGAAGATTTACATAGCTTTATGGCATTTCGTCTTACAGATGGACCTTAGATAACTGAACAAATCCCTTATTTTTTTTTTCTGATGTATGCAATCACTGTTTAATTTCAAGCACATCTATACAGATTATCCTGTGGTGTGGGTCAGCTGTGTGTTAGGTACTATCTGGGCTCTTTTGCCTTTAGTATTTTTTTCATGTGCAAATAGCCCTACAAAATAGGTGATGTTCTTCGCCTTTTTTTTTTTTTTTTTTTGGTACTGGGGATTGAACTCAGGGTCATTGTAACTCCAAGCTACACGCCCAGCCCTCTTTATTTTTATTTTGAAACAGGGTCTTGCTAAGCCACTGAGGCTGGCCTCGAACCTGTGATCCTTCTGTCTCAGAAGATCACCTGAACTGACTCCAAAGTCAACATAATGCTTAAATAGTGAGCAGTCTTCTTTAAGGAGGTGGACCGTGAGCTGGGCCTTATGGGTGGACAAAATGACATCAGGAGTATGAGTCGAGGAAGGTCATCTGGCAAAGTCCAAAGCCTAGGCAAAGGCAATCAGATTTCTTAAAGCCCAAGATTAGTAGGGCAAAGGGACTGCCCTACAGATCCTCGGAGCGCCCTGTACCCCGCCCCGCCCAGCCCGGCATTGCACTGCCGGTCGAGGCCCCGCCCCCGTCCAGCCCCTCTCCGCCCCGTGAAGTCTCTGTCAATCCTCCTGGGTCCAACTCCGTCCCTCGCTTCCCGCCCCGCAGAGGCT
>PVJS01034017.1:0-21818 GCA_004027185.1 Glis glis
AAGTTTTGATTTGCATCTCTCTGATTGCTAATGATGTTGAACATTTTTTCATATATTTAATGGTCATTTGTATTTCTTCTTTTGTGTAGTGTTTATTTAGTCCACTTGCCCATTTTTTGAGTGTTTTTTGTGGTGAGTTTCTTGAGTTCTCTGTATATTCTAGATATTAGTCCTCTATCAGAGGAGTAGCTGGCAAAAATCTCCTATTCTGTCAGCTCTCTGTTGAGGTTCTTGATAGTTCTCTTTGCTGCACAGAAGCTCTTCAGTTTAATACAATCCCATGTATTGATCCTTGTTTTAATTTCTTGTACCTTTGGGGTCTTATTGAAGTTTTTACCAGTGCCTATATGTGGGAGCATTGGTTTTATGCCTTCTTCAAGTAACTTGAAAGCCTCTTGTCTAATTTTCAGGTCTTTGATCAATCTTTAATTGACTCTTGTGCAGAGTGAGAAAGTGGGTTTTCTTTCCATTTTTCTACATATGGATAACCAGTTTTGCCAACACCATTTGTTGAAAAGGCTATCTTTTTTCCAGTGAATCAAAGACCTGGAAATTAGACCAGAGACTTTGAAGTTACTTGAAGAGAGCATAGGACCAATACTCCAACATATAGGCACAGATAAAAACTTCCTCAATAAAACCTCTTATTTTTTGATTCATTTAGTAACACCAACTTGGCAGAACCTAAAGTTTTATTTTTCCTAAATTAACAATAAATTATACCAGTGTTATTTAAAGTCAAGTATATCCACTCAGAATTACAAATCTTGAGTTATAAACTCTGCTGCGCACTGTTAATGTGAGTGTATGTTCACATACACAAACATATTCATCATGTTATCTTTGAGGATCATTATTGTGACAAATCATACTAGAAAATATATTTTTTGAAAAGTCAAAACATATGATTAAAATTAGTGAGAAATTTCTGACTTAATAACAGAAATCAGAGACCTAATAATATTTATATTTTAATTTTTACCCATCTGCTTTTAAATTCAATTTACAATTAAATAATAAACCTATTAAAGTAAATTTCCAGAGTATATTGCATACTGTGTGATGTGCTAAAGGAAGAGATATGGGCATTAATTTTAATTTGATTGATCTATAGCTGTAGAGACAAAATGAATGAGAAAAACAAGGAAAACAGAATTAAATAAAAAAAGTACAATACAGTTTTGAAGAGCTTTAGGAGTTTAAAGAAAGAAGACTGAGTAAGCATAGCAGTAAAGGTGGGGGAAAGTGTCCATGGATTAGGAAGAATGTGACTGGAAACTAAGAGATGGCACACAGTTTTGACATGTGAGTGGATGCCCCGCAAAAGGAAGAAGCAAAAATTTGACCTTCGCAAATCAATCCTTTCTCAAGAGATTGCCATGGAAAACCAAACTTTTTTTTTTTAAAGTTTACACTTACTTTGGTGAAGTCACTTTGGGCTTCACATGATCCTAATGAACATCTGAGCCATTTGTGGCTTCTGCCTTTCTCAATGTGTATTGACTTCCAGCTGTGTCCGAGAGAAAAAAATAAATAATGGAAGAAGTAGTCTTCACCTTTAGTTAATTCCTTGGCTAAAATGATGCCATTAAAACTTGGCAAAACAATCGCTCCCATCCTGAAATTGCAGAGACCGCCAAAGCAAACCAAGATAGAAAAAACAAAGGGCACATCAACATAATGTACATATTGTGGGGATTCTTGAAGGTCAGCGCATGATCTTTTACTTCTTAGTGACATATAATGCCAATATTTGTCAGATCTTACTGAAGACTAAAGCCCAGGCAAAGAAAAAAATGCATTGCATGACATTTGTTTTCTGTCCTATAGCATTAAATATCCTATTGCGGTAAACAACCAGTTTTGATGATTAAATAGTTGGGGCTAAAGTTTTGTGGATTTTTTTTAATGAATCACTGTCCAGAATATATTTATAATGAATAACAAGGAGACAACCCAACATTTCAAACTGTAACAAATCTTTCAAATTCTACCACTGAAAAAGAAACATCAATGTTACAATTATTATTATTTTAATATATCACACAACAAATGATCTGAAAAAACTATTTTCCCTCTGTTGGGGAAGATGGGTTATTAAGATCTCACAGATATTAAAGTTATGAAATTTTGAGTTTGCTGGACACTGCTTGCTAAGTGAAAATGGACTGCGCCATGTTTCTTTGTAAGGATATGGCACTAGACTAGGGACATACAGGGAGAATCTATCATTCAAATATTCATATTCAGGAACTGAATGATGATTTACATTTGTTTATAATGGAGTCAATATTCAAAACAATCCAAACTTGTGGATAAAATTGGACCAGCAATCTTTAGGCACTAAACCTATTCCAGTCCACAAATGTTGTGGTATCGAGTGTCCATCGATTTGAAATACAATCTTGATCAGCAAGTAGTATGCTGAGGATAAGATCACACTTGCTGGGAGGAGCTGACAGAATATAAGAATAGATTGTCAGGATGTTGGTTAATAATCATGGAATCAGCTAGACTCACAACCATGAAGCAAAACAGGGTTTCTAATTCTCACCCTTCTATGTAGCTTCCAAGTGTTGGTGACTTCAGCTATACTCCAATAGCAAAATATCACTTTCAGCCTATGAAGAGGAGCAGGATCAGTGCTGTTAGTACAATCTATTCTTTCAGCAGAGCAAACTGTTCCCATGGCTCTGGCTGTGCTGAAGATAGGGTTGAAGACTGAAGGGCATTAAGCACAAAAGAAAATAATATATATATATATATATATATATTTTAAATCACTCCTTGAACATAAAGCATATTTCTCTCAGAACTTTAAAATAACAGATTGGCCTAAATATTTTTAGACTATAAAATCAGCATAAAATGCATAATCTGGGAAACTATTTTCTGTTTTCCCATTGACTTTTCTTTCTTCTGTCTACATTGCCACTTCTCTTTGAGATATCTGTAGGCCCCAGTTTGAAAAACCACGACTTAAACAGCTGGATTTATTTTGGTGCAAAGTGTAGTTGTTGACTTACATTTATTTATTTATTTATTTATTTATTTATTTAGTACTGGGGATTGGGCCCAGAGGCATTCTACCTTTGAGCTACATCCCCAATCCTATTTTATTTTTTATTTTGAAACAGAGTCTCACTAAGTTGCTGAGGGTCTCACAAATTTGCTGAGGCTGGCCACTAATCTGCAATCCTCCTGTCTCATTCTCCCAAGTACTGGGATTACAAGTACACACCACCATGCCCAGCTGCTCAGCTTCTTTTTACAGAATCTAAATTTTGATCAGATGCCATCATTTGGCAATGATCAAACTGTCTATATTTGGGTGAATGCACATTATTTATCCCAAGAGAATGCTTAAGCTGCATATTAATGGTGAGGCCATTAGACAATGTGCAAATGATAAAACTTCCTTTTGTGTGTGTGTGTGTGTGTGTGTGTGTGTGTGTGTGTGTGGTACTGGGGATGGAATCCATGGGCTTTCTACCTCCAAGCTACACCCCCAGACCTATTTTTTATTTTTTATTTGGAAACAGGGTCTCGCTAAGTTGCTGAGAGCCTCACTAAGTTGCTGAGACTGACTTCGAATCTGCAACCCTCCTGTCTCAGCCTCCCAAGTACTGGGATTACAAGTGTGACCATCACGCTGGGCAACAATTCTTCCTTCACTTTTTTTTAAGATTTAATGACTACCATTCTGGCTGTATGACTCCTCTGATGGCAGAAGGGCATCTTTTAAATGAGATGCAGTTTCCAATGGGTCTTAAAGTACAGCAAAGGAGAGAAGAGAGAGGTCAAGACAAATCAAAAAGTTCTTCAAGGAGAAAATGAACCACAAAGAAAAGCATGTTTTATTTTTTAAATTGTCCTAGTAAGAGTTGCATCAACTATATTGGCCTAATTTTGTAAACTTTATTAGTATCTGAGTTCTTTCTACTTGGATAGGTAGCTGATGAAAGTGACCGTGGTACTTGCTAGAAAGAAGAATGTGTGGCTAACAAGCTTTCAGCCCAGAAAACAGTTGAGAATTATTTGCATACGCATTACAGTCTTAGCCACAATCTAACAGCCAGTTTAAAGGAATTTTTATGTGGAACTTGGATTCTACTTCTTCAGCACAATTCCCTTCCCTTTGGAGTGTGGGCTGCTGGGGTGTCACTTCTAAATTCTTATGCATGAGTAATCTCACCACATTCAGTAATATATTCCTCTTATGAGAAAGTAATCAAGTACAATATAACTGATGACTTTCTTGATTCAGTAATCAGTAATTTGTGATCAATTTTACCTGATGGTGACAGCCTGGTGTATAAGGTAGTGCTAATGTATATTACTGCATTTCATTTCTGTGGAGCCTGTCAGCAGAGTACAGGAGGGAGACCAGGGATGAAGAACTCCTCCCCCTCCATCCATAAGTGGCACACCACTGGCCTCCTTGTGTTATTAAAGGAAAATTGGAAAAGTTTCCAGAAGATTAAGCAGAAAGCTTACAACTTGCACATGACTCTCAATTTTCCAGTGACTCTGACAGAAGGATAAATCTTCAGCTGTTTTAACTAAAATGTAAGCAAACCCAATGTCTAACTACAGTAAACAAAATTTATGATGATTCGGACATGGCAGTGGTGTTTACATCTAGGTTGACAAAATTGCCAATGTGTGAGACCCTTAGTTAAGAAAAATGTAGCAGGCTGTTTCTTATCCATCAGGCAAAGAAAAGGGATTTTTTTGAGAGTTGTGGATGTACAAAGTGACTTTGAACTGTATACTTTGATTGTGTGTGTGTGTGTGTGTGTGTGTGTGTGTGTGCATATAAAACTCATTCAGCTGTAAGGATAAGTGAAGTAAACATCTGACTACATGATGTGATTTGCATGTACCTCTGCCCTAAAATAAATTATCATATAAGACACAATGAATATATTATTTGCTTCTTTTTATTTTTATTTGTCTTGAATTTTTTATTAAGTTGTGCTTTGTTAAACCATTACCCATAACACCTGACCTGAAAATAGTCAGTTTTATATTTTGATGTTATCAGAAGAAGGACCTTGAAGATTAAGGAATAGGTTAAGGAAAAAGGTTTTAAAGAATCATCCAGAGGACCAGGCCATGTGGACCAGGCTGTGTGGACCATGCTACCTTGCAGTGGAAGGGCTCTGAAGATTCAGGGATCCCTGTGTAGAGATATTGAGGTTGATACAAAGTTCTTCTACATATTTCCCATTTTAACTGATCTTACCTGTACTATTTGATAACATTTAAAATTGTGTTGGACACATTCAATCCTGGTGTTAGAAAATATCTGTTGTACATTGTTGGTGTCAGGGAGAACTTTCCAGCCATGTGGCCATTTGTTGTGGGACAGTGCCTAAGGGAGTGGGGGCTGCCTGGAGGACTTGATAGCTCTTTAATGGAGCTCAAGTATGAAGATTCCATGGACAATGTAACATTTTCATTTCCCCCCTGTAAAACTTGAGGTTTACTCTGATGATGCACAAAATCCTTTCACTGGTATAATTTTATTTTATAATTAGAAAAAATTCCCAAAATTTCACTTGAAAGCTTTGCTGTGGTAATTTCAAATAATATTGAAGTCATTTTTTGTAATATCAGAGAATTTGCTGATAAGTATTGAAGGGCAATGCTATGGAAGTTTAGAAAGAGGAAGAAAATAAAGACAGGTGGGTAGAAAAGATAAAAAATAGGAATTTATATTTCATTTTCTCCCCAGATCTTACCTTGGCACTATTTCCTATTTCACTTTTCCATGGTAATCTTAGTTTGAATTGGAACCCAGACTTCAGTGGGCAGAAAGTTTGGTTTTAGATGAACCTCAAACCATTACTGACTCTAAGCTCTCAGATCCAAAATATTTTCCCATCTTGGATAGGTAAAAAAATAATGTTCACAGACAATTAAAGAAAACCCCACCATATACAAGCAACACTCGTTTTCTGAATGTATGCAAACACATGATCACACTACACACGTTAATATTCACACACAAGAATATATTTCTCTACACAAATAGTTTCTTCTTCATTATCCTAATCAAAGTGTAAACCTTCACATTCAGATTCTAAATATTTTTCTGAAGCATTTTTGGCCAATTACATCCATACTATCAATATGACATGCTAAGATTCAAAATACAAACTTAAAGTCTGAACATTATTATTACCTTTTAAGGCATATCAAATGCTTTAATACATATTTACTATTTGTCATATTTAAATGCTCATGTTCAGTTTTCTCTAATTAAGATAATATTGCTTGAAGTTTTATCGCTGCTCTTAAATATGAACTGGAGGATTTGGATTGATAGATAGATGGTTGGTACCTTAAGGATAGTACTTTGAAATACTTTGTTAGTAACAGTAACTTTCCCTAAGTCTGAAAAATCTCTGCTGTAAACCAACTAATTTGGAAATTTCCATTGCCTAGAGTTGAGTTGAGTTTAGTGTGATACTTAGTTAATTTTTCATTTTAGTATTACATCATTATACAATTTAATTATAAACAATATCATATACCACAACTATTATACAACCAATGTAGATAATTTAGGTTATAACAAAGTTTGCACAATTTATCACCATTGCTCTATATGTTACAAAGACATGCTTAGACCTTCTAGTTGTACAGTTAGATAGGGTGTTTATCTACATTTTTAACTTATTTTCTCATATGTATAATAGGGGCAATAAGGCCTAATCCATACAGACTAAATGAGAAAATGAGGTGTGTGCTCTCTGCGTGGTGAGTGGTGTAAAATAAGTTCTTACCAAACGACAGATTTGAAAGAATAATATCAATGCCCAAAATAATACTTCACTTTTGTAAATACTTGAGGTTTTTGTATTTTATTTGGCTTAAAATGTAGTGGTTTATGTCAACATTAACTACATAAGATAAGCAGGGGAAGACTTGACATTGAATAAAGCAGAAACTGACACTCAGAATGACTGACATACTCATGTCCCCAGGGCTGGTGTACTGAGGGCTGGGACTAGATTCTATGCCTCTGGCTGAGATTTCCACTGACCTATTGTCCCTCTGGTTGAGAAGTGATATGTGAAAGAAGAGCCCTAAGAAACATAATCATATTCATAAGGATCAAAGAAATTTTTCTGTGTTCTCCCTACTAACATGGAAATATAGGAGATTTAGGAAAAAATATGCAACTTGAGATGGAGCCCACAAGGATGGACTGAAACTCATGTCAGTTTTCCTCACACTTAAACTTGATGAGAAGGGTCAAGTTTCTGCCCTTTGTCATGGATCTAAACACACATCTGGTCAGGAGTCAGCAAAACTCAAGGAGGAGACAGAGGAAGATGGAGGGGTTGCAAGTCTGCCTGCTACCCAGCATCAAGAGAGGAAATAGAAAGTAAATGAACAAACAAACTGGGTGGCCACACATTTTCTTTCATCTTGCAAATAGAGAAAAAAAACTTTCCTTTGTCCCACTCTAACTGGGGACATACTGAAAAGAGAATTATGGTAAACATAGTTCAGCCTGGCCAAGTTGGTATATTAAAAAGACATCACAGGGGACTATATAAAAGGTGAATATTCATAAATGCTCATTTACTTGGCTACAAATGCAATAGCAAGTCAGGAAAATTATGTATTCAGAGATGAGAATATTATTTGTGCTGAGATTAGAAATGATTCTCTGATTCCTTATTTTATTTATTCAACAATACTTTGTTAGGCAGTTATCCTATGCAAGGCCTTGTGTGTGTGCAAGAAATTATAAATATACAATTAATTAGGTCATCATGAACTCACTCTACAAATAGTTGAGTGATGACTATGTTTTAGTATCGGTTGGTGCTGGGAATAGTGAGACAAGATACATTTCTTTCCCTCTGCATGCATTACATCAAATAATGTTCATGTGAGATAGACGACATTTTTATCTTCAGTTTCTAGGTTAAAAGGGTACAGCCTTGGAGTGATTACATAACTTGGCTTAGATCATCAAGGTAGCAAGTAGCAATGTCAAAACTTGAACCCAGTCCTGTCTGAGATCAAAGCTGGTGCTCTCCATATTTATGTGGTGCTGCCTCCCTTTTGTCATTTATGAACACTTCTGCCTCATCCACTAAACTCTAACCTCCTTAGAGACCAATGCATATGTCACATTTATTGTTTTATACTCTTTCCCCAGTGCCTGCCACAGTACAATATATATATATCTGTCAAGTCGGCTTTTTCTGTAGAACAACCATTAGGCCTTAATGCATTGGGAATTTTATTCCACAGAATTCTTACAACAAGTATTCTTGAGCCTATTACATAGTAAGTCTTAGTCTAGGTGCTGTGGTGGACGTTATACAAGAAAGACTTTTCCATTCAAAGAAACAGTAGAAATCTTGGAGAGAAGAAAAGTTAACCAGGTTTCTTCACCATAGAACTTCTTAAGGTCTTTAATATGCTAGTAAGTATTTGGGATAAAAGTGGGATATAGTGTGCAAGATTTTCCCAACTTCTTTGATCAAAGGCCATTTTCCCTTCTTTGGATGTACCTTGACTTTTTAATGTTGCTCTAAAGATATGATTTCCGGAACTTTGCACAAAATCTGTATCTAAAGAATATAGCAGGGAACATGGCAGAACTTCTAACAATGGAATAGACGCCCAAAGAGTTCACTTGGGTTCATATATCCAATCCTGGTGCTGATGCCAGATTCCAGGAGCAGATTTGTTCATAAAATGACACCTCTTTTCCTGGTTCCCAATATCCTAACAATACTGCAAATACTTAGTATTTTTTTGTTTTTGTTTGTTTGTTTTTGCTTTTGTTTTTAAGTGGTATTGGAAATTGAACCCAGGGGTATTCTACCTCTAAGCTATATTCCCCAGCCCTATTTTTTGACACAGGGTTTCACTAAGTTGCTGAGGACCTCACTATGTTTCTGAGGCAGGCCTCGAACCTTCAATCCTCCTTTCTCAGACTCCCAAGTACTTGGATTACAGGCGTGAACCACCACTCCTAGCCAAATATTTAGTTTTTTTAGAATGTGAGATAATTCCTTTAGCTAGTAGAGATATAACACTTCCCACCTCCCAAAATGAAATATTTTCTGAGACCCAAAATACTGAAATTTTAATCAGATTAATGTACCATACTCAATGTTGGAGAAATTTATGGACAAGTTCTATTCTAATATTACATAGGTAGCTACTTACATGCAGGGCAAGCCTTCAGCAACATAACCTTTTGGATCATAGAACACAAGGCAGCAGGATATGGGTGATCCAGCATGATCCCAGAGAAGCTGCTGAAAAAAACAAAAATCATTGGAAATGTGTTCTCTGCTGTCGATTCACAGGATATCATCACCATACAGAGCTTCAGGGCTCATGGCTTTGGAGCCATACCAATAAAACCCTAACTTCTTACTGATTGTATGACCTTGGCAAGATTTGTGATTTTTCTAAACTGCATTAACTAAGATAATGTATATGACTTGTGAATTTCTAAGGGATGGCTCTTTTCTGAGATAAAATGGTGGGGATCAGGCAAAAGAAAAAAATGAGACATTCATCTTGAGTCTCTATGAAAGGCATTTTTGTTTGTTTGTGTGTATACTACCTGCAAACCCTGCAATACAACAGCAAATTTTTCTTAGCAAACACAAAAAGTTTATCCTAATTGTCTTGTTCTTTGATGAGGACTATAGTACCTTATCCACTAAGTTATAGTCGTTTTTATATATAAACTCACTTCCTTAATCCTCCCTTGTTTATGATATATGACATATGATCTATGTTATAAGATATGTGGTCTATATGAACATACAAATATTGGTATGTGTGATATATGTAGTATAAGCATCTCCATTTGGCAGATGAAAAGACACTGGCTGAGGGACTTTCCTATGAAGTTATAACTCGGAAGTGAAAGAACCAAGATTGAAAACCAGGTTTTTTTCTCTTCAAAGAACATGATTCGTATTGTGTTCACATCCTCTCCACATTAACATTAGTGACTCAACTCTTCTCTCTATACCTTAGTTTCTTTCTTTATTAAAGAATAAGCTAGATGATTTCTACCGTGTTGCTTTCAGTTCTAATTCTCTTTGAAGGGAAGTGCAATTCCCTTCAGTCATAGCATCTCCTGTGAGGCAGAAAAAAATATGTTTATATCATCTATCAATTCACTTCCCCCACTTTTATTATTTTTTTCTGTATGCCCAGGCCTCCTGGGTCCTGCATCCCTGTCTTCCTGTCAACTTTTCAAGTAATGTGTTTCATTACGTTTTGGATGCCACACCAGTTTAATCCCATTGATAGAGGGCTATGCAATCAGGCTGACAGTTGGATGATGATTTGAATCGTCCCTGACTCATTACTTTGTGAAGGATTTGGCATGCCAATCAATGGGGAATGATGTGCTGTGCCTTGAAGAATGACAGTAATCCATTTTCCACCAATTGACGTGATGAGTCCTTGACAGACTCACAAGTTATGGGGCCAAAGCCAAACATGATTTGGCACATGCCTCCCAGCACTGCCATTTTGCAGACCCTTAGGGTATTTATCAAAGCAGTAGCCTTCTTGTCTTCTGCTGTCGCCAACCCTACATTCCCAAGAGGCAGGCCAACATTAATGGGTTTTTGCAGGGAGACTTTCTTGACTTCACCTGGGATACTTATACAAAGTGTGTCTGTAAAGAAATAAATTGGACCTCCTAATTATTCCCCCCATGCCAACACACCTACTTTTTACATCCCAGTGAAAGCTGCCTTTCAAAGTAGACATTTTTGGAGTAGATGCATTTATTCTAATAAGGCTGTCAGCATTCAAAATGCATTTGGACTCTCTCTCGAAATTTTCTTCAGAACTAATGTTCAAGCTCCTTACTTTCAAAGGGCATGTATTTTGATGTCATATTTGAATCCTTAGCTTGATCATGTTTCATGTTAACCTAATTTTTCCTTTGCCTATTTCTCAAAGCAATTCAATCTTACATCAGTGAGCATACTTATAAGAAGTATTTTGGATTCAAATGAAAATCCAAAAGGAGCTCCAGAACAATATCTGACCATTGGATTAAGAGTCTGTATTCCTAAGATGGTTGGTGGATACCACTGATACAACATATTTATATATATTTCCCCCATACTGCTTAAGTGTTAGTAACAAATTTCTCATACAAGATGTTAAGCACCACTGAAATACTTTAAAAATTTGAAAGTCACTTCCTCCTGCATCCTATGGCCTCATTTGCAGAACATTCCTTGAATATATTACACTGGCATGAACAATAAAATCCACATTTTTTCCTTTAAAGTTGATAACTGTTCTTACATATTACAGATGTAAGACTTAAGTTTTGCTTTCTGCATATGTTGACTAGCCAAAGACAAAATGATTCCCCATTAAACAAAAAGAAACTGAGATTCCATTACAAGAATCAAAAACCAAAAGCAGGATTCCTGACCAAATAGTTTGAAGAAAAACTCACCATTTATCAAGCCATCCATATATTAGAGGTTTTTGATTAGTATTTTAGTGACTTCCTCTTAAATATGAGCAGTCAGGGACCATTAATATTGGAAGAAAATTTTAAAATAAAAAAGACCAAATCAAAGAAGAAGCAGATACAAAGGAACTTTGAGAATCTGGTAATACTGATTGCTTCTAGAGAGAAATTTTGCCAAAAAATAAAGATTGAAGAATAATGCATTTCATATACACACATTATATATATATATATATATATATATATATATATATATGTATATATATACATCTTATATGGGTATATGTGTTACACATGCAGAGGGAGAGAGAGAGAGAGAGAGAGAGAGAGAGAGAGAGAGAAAGAGAAAGATGAAGAGAAGAGAAAAATGGATTTTATTTGCCTAAATTATTTTATTATTATCCCTATAATCCCAATGTTCCACTATCCTTCTTGGTCTGTAATATTATTTTCACTCAATCTCTTTGTCAGGTTTCAATTTGTGTAGAAACCCTTTTTCATTTCTAATAACTATAATATTTTATCTTCTGAATATTTTCCTGATAATTCTGACTGGAAGTGAAATTATTTTATTGATCATAAAAGACAAAAATTATTATTATTTAGTAGCACCCCAAAAATTATCATGAATTTTCATGTTCATTCAATTGAAAATACTCACTGATCTCCCTTTTAATCTTTTATCTAATACCTAGGCTATTTAAAAACATAGTATTTCATTTTCAAATGCCTCAAAAAATTTTCAAGACACCATTCTATTTTCAATCTTAATTTTATTGTAGTCTGAGAACATACTTGTTCCAGACTTGAATTCTTCTAGAATTTATTAAGACTTTTTGATGACCCAAAATATTTTATATCTTGGTAAATGTTCCATGTGCACTTTAAAAGAATGCTTATTCTTCTGTTCAGTATAATGTCCCTTCCTTCCTTCCTTCATTCCTTCATTCCTTGAATTGAACTCAGGGGCATTCTACCCCTGAGCTACACAACTGGCCCTATTTTATTTTTTTTTATTTTGCAACATGGTCTCACTAAGTTTCTGAGTGTCTTTTAAGTTTCTGAGTCTGGCCTCAAATATGTGATCCTCCATATACACCACCATGCTCAGCACAGAAAATCTTTTAAATATCTTTTGGTGGAATGGATTATGTTATTTAAGTCTTCTATTATGCTGTTGATTTTATGTCTACTTGTTCTATGAATTGCAACAGAAGAAACTGATGTTTTTAATTCCTATGTGTAGATTTGTATTTCTCTCTGCTATTTTCCTTTTACCTGGATAAGATCCTTCAACATTCTTTATAATAAAGATCTGGTTGTGATGGATTCTTTGTTTTTGTATGTCTGAAAAATATTTTCAGTCTAGGAGCTCTATAATTTGGCTAACTTGTATTTCTAAAACAGAAAAGATAAAATGGAAAGGAAAAAATTATAAAAGATATTACTTGAGTTTAGATCAAATGAGTCCATTGAGTGTTCATCACAATAGATTAAAAAGTGCCTGTGTTGAGAATGTGGGGAAGGTTCCAGAGCCTTTTAGCCATGAGAAAACAGACCTTTTGTATAAAGGATCAGGAATCAGAATGTTGCAGGGCTACTAAACATTCACTCTGGAAACAAGAAGACAAAAGAGAGTTAGCTGACTCTTAGAAGAAGACATTTTCAGACAAGCAAAAAGGAAAAACCCTGTTTTTTTGTATTCATTTCCAAAAAGTTATTTTATAAATATGCCCATGAAAATTAGTGTTGACACCAATTTTAAAAAGTAATATAAGATTTAGAAGATCCAATACAGGATCCAATTTTATTTTTTATTTTTCCAATTTTATTTTGAAACAGTGTCTCGCTAAGTTGCTGAGGGTCTCACTAAGTTGCTGAGTCTGGTCTTGAACCTGCAATCCTCCTGTCTAAGCCTCCCAAGTGCTGGGATCCTTTTTCATGTTAAGATCATTGTGAAGACTTGGGAGGGCCAGGAGAAAAGTGTATACTAAAGTGGGGATATGGAGAAGGGGATGCATGGGGAAAGAGAGAGATCAACATGAAGAAAGACACAGAAAAGAAACACACACAAAAAAGAGACATAGAGAGAGACAGGGTTCCAGACAGAAGAGAGAGAGAGAAAGGGGTCCAGTTGATGGACTAATGCATTTTAGATGCCTTAGCTGAAAACAGCTCTAAGTATGTGCATAATTGTTTTTTTTAATGTTACTCTATTCTCAAACTATGAAAATCATTCTGTATGACCCACCCCTGATTTGGAATTTATTATACAATTCTTAGGAATACATCATATACTCTGACTGCATGTCTTAAAATGTTCTGCAAAGCAAATATAGGATTGCCCTCCTTTGTGTCATTTAAATATGATAAAATTCTTATAAATAAGAAAAATTGGCAATGATAGAAGAATCTACCAAAATCTTTACATAGCCAGTTAACCAGGCAAAGATCTGTCACTTGTCAAATTTTAGAGATTTATTAGTCCTTTTTTTTCACATCCCTCCTTTTCTTACCCAAGGTCTGAATTATAAACACTCATCTGGCACTAGAATCTTCAAGGACAGGAGCTGCAAACTTCCATCCCTTTATTAAAAAATTCTGGTGTTATATTTTTAACTGAATTTCATATACTAGGGATGGGACATTCAAACCCTTTTATTGCTTTGTTGATCTCTTGCATTATATCTTCTCTCCAAAAAGGCTCCTGTGGCCGAAACTCCTCTATTTTCAACTCCTTAGATCCAGTATCAGAGACCACTCAGGAGGTCTGATTTTATGTAAGAGATAATAAATGGGTACAAATAGATTGCAAGGTTATAAACCAATCAGGATTGTAAAATATACTGGCCTTGGTTATATTATCAATGTTTCATGTAATCAGTATATGGATGGAATCATGAAACCTTTAGTCTGTTGAAGATTCAAATATTGTGCTATTGTTACCACTGAGTTCTCATAAGTCCACAAAATAATTTTATAGAAATACTAGCTGTATGCCACATAAATATGCCATATGCCATCATTCACATACACATAATCTGTCCATGTCTCCAGTTTTGCTTCTGTAAACATCTTTTTTTATTCACATGATTCCTTTGCTAAAACTTTTATAAATTCATCTTATTTATAGAAATAAATAAAATTCTCAGACTTCTGTCATTTCACCTGTCACACACTTTATTCTTCTATTAACCTTCCCCTTCAAGGAGACTAGAATATTTACCATTCATCCTCCAAATCTATGTTTTAAAATAATATCAAAAACAACCATCATCAGCAAACAGAAGTAAGTCCCCTTTTTGCTCTTTTCCACGTACGTGTGTTCAAATTGCCATCTCTTTTCACCTGGCTCCATGTCCTGTTCAGTTTGGACCAGGGCATCAACTGACCCATAAGTGAGTTCTCTGTAAGGTGGATATAAGGGAGATTTTTCATCACCAGTGAGAGGTGACCTGACCAATTTTTCATATAATTAAAAAGATCCATGTTTGGATCCTGGAAGAGTGAGACAGGCTATTGAGGATATACATTTCCCACTGGGAACCTAGGCACCTCTCTTTCTTGAATTTGGTAAAGTCTCCATCTCACATCACTGATTACAATCCACAATAAGACTTCCACCCTTTGACCTCTTAGGTCAGTTATTATCAGAACCACCTATGTGCTATATTAGTCAGGTGCCAGCCTCTGACAACTTTGCATCTGCAATTTTTATTAAACATCTATTATTATTTAGAATTCTTATGGACTTAATTTCAATCTCCCAACTATATTTTAAGCAACTTGCAAGCCCAGGCTATGTTGATTACAAGACTTCTGTTTAAACTTCAGGTACCTCCTGACTTTACTTAAAAGCAAGTATTACATTTTGAGGAAGGGTGTTGTTAAAGGAGGTAGCCTAGGATTGGGAATACAGGATGATCAATTTAGGGATGGTATGAGGTTCAAGAATAGTATGAAAGATGGCAAGAGGGCTTAGAAGCAGGATGTGATTCTGTCATGAGACAAAGGTCATAGGTACACATCACTTGCTAGGTGAATTAGGCAACTAAAATTATTTTCCTTTAAGAATATGGCTACATTGAGTGACATGCAGAACAATGGAACCATTGACACTCTCCAGCTTTGGGCCATATCCCCAAAATACCCAGTTCCTCTGAAAACATATGTCATGTGAAGTAGTAACTGATTGACTAGAGAGGCTTAGAGAAGAGGTAACCCTTCCATCATATCTACAGTTAAATATTCTTTATTTTGAATTATCATAATATTCTGGTTGAATGGTAAATTACCATAGCTGTAGTTCATGTATTTCAGAATAATTTGTTTTATTTTTATTTATTTATTTATTTATTTATTTATTTATTTATTTAATTTTTTGCGGTACCGGGGATTGAACGCAGGGGTGTTCTACCTCCGCGCTATGCCCCCGGCCCTATTTTTTATACTTTATTTTGAAACCGGGTCTCACGAAGTTGCGGAGGGCCTCACTAAGGAGAGAGAGAGAGAGAGAGAGAGAGAGCGCTGAGGCTGGCCGCGAACCCGGATCCTCTGGTCTCCGCCTCCCAAAGTACTGGGATTACAAGAGTGCGCCACCACGCCCAGCTCAGAATAATTTGTATACTATTTTTAAACTACATGGAGGCTGTGCATAAAGGTGACACTGACTGGGGAAATAATTAAAGAAACCCAAATGGAATAATCCTGGATCTCCCTTGTTCTTTTAACTCATGGATTTATTAATTTCTCAGAATTTCTGTGTGGATCTGTTCGAATCTGCATCCCTGCTTCAGATAAACCCAAGTAAAAGTTGTCTTTCTGGAAGACAGAGGCACCGTGTTGTTTCCTGTGGTGGTCATAGGATGTAGGATCTGGAGAATCAGTTTTCAGGAAGTGTAAACTTTCTAAGTGTAGCTGCTATTGCTGTACAGAAACTGATTGAATTAAAGATTAGATGAGATTCAGCATGGAGGGCGCTATTAGTGGATTTAAAAAGTTATTTGTTTTACTAGTCTCTTGTGTATTTGTGTTCCTCTTGTGGATTGGAAAACATGACTTCTCTATGTGGGTGCACTCATGTTTGGGACAGTGGATAATGCCTTCCCTCAGATACATAAGGTACATCTTCCTGCTGATGGCTATCCCTGAACCCAGGTGCACAGCTTGGTGAATCTCCGCTCACCCTCCTGCCTACAACTTTGTGTGACATGCAGACCCATGTACGGTGGTCAGTCTCACTAATGTAAAATTATAGTTATTAGTCACCAGACCTTGGTAATTTGTTACTATATACAATGTGCATAACTTGATTTATATAGACATTCATATATTATTTAGCTATATCAATATGTTTATTTTATTTTATTAATGTGTATACCTAAGCTTCTAGTAATACTAATAACAAAGTTAGAATTACTAGTTCCCACCAATGGGATGTAACACCCTCTAATAAGGCAGCCACCACCAGTGGTTCTATGAGGAAATATCACAATAAACCAAAAAAGAAGTAAACACATATGCAGGCTTCTAAAATGGATTTATGGTAATAGTCAAATGGATAGAGATTGGAGATACAGTTGTAAACATGTCTGCCTCATATCTGATATACATTTCCTGCTTTCAAAGAAAGCACTTCAAAGTGTGGGGATAGCTCAGTGGTAGAGAGCTTGCTTCCCATGCTCAAGGCCATAGGTTGGATCCCCAGCACCACATTAAAAAGAAGGAAGAAGAAAAAGGCACTTACTCTGACAAACAGCTTTCTTGGGGTGCTCCATCATGGAATGACTGCTTCTTTGTGTTCTGTCAACCATTTGTTGTTAACCACTGAGTCCCAAAGTAACTTTTGAGTGACCAAGTGTTGAGGAACAGGGATATGCAAAAGAGTAGAAAATAGGTCTTTTCCCTTGAGGAATTTATATCTGTTGGACACAAGATCACACAAATCCCATGAGAATAGAGTTAAAACGTACCTTATTCTTCATGTAATTGTTAGAAAAAAGAAAGATAAAACTCATTTGAGTTATTTTCTGCCTGTTTGAACAACCATTTGAATGATTGATTTATTTGCATTATTGCTAGTTGCTGATCACAGAGGGCCACACTTTTCCTGGAGTTTTCTCTGTGGAACAGAGCACTAATGAAAGGACAGACCACCCAGACCATGCTCCTCGTTCGGATAACAAGAGTGTTTCAGAAACACACACCCATATGATTAAAGAGTGACTAATGTGCGCAAAGATAAGCAGAAAAATTATTTCTCGAAGTGTGTGAGTGTGTGTGTGTGTGTGTGTGTGTGTGTGTGTGTGTGTGTATACGTGTGTGCTTGCATTGAAGAAATACTGGACTTCAAGAGATAAAAGGTACCTTAGAGACTGTCCCATCTTACACCATCATTTTAGAGATAAGGACACAGAGATTTTAGGGTGACTCAATGATTAGTCCAATGTTGCACACTTTAGTCTTCAACCGGTGGCAATTATTGTTACTTCTGGTAAAACAACTCAGTAGCATTTCAAAGGGCTAGAACTCTACACCAAACTTTCTTTTTCCTTTTCTAGTATCATCATAATCTGCCACTCTTTATTATGGTGCCTCAGGAAGAAGCGAGGGAGTCTTAAAAACCATCTAGCTCTCCAGATTCAATTGGCAGGTTAATCGAAAACAATTTTTTTATAGCACAATAAAGGGCCTGAGAACAGTGGAACATTAATATTTGTTTCCCAAAGAGTGGACCCTGAGAGAATAAAGCTGCATGCAATTGAATTACGATGCCCATAGTGTAGGGGATGCATTCTGCATTGCTTCATTTTATGCCACCATTAATCAGGGGCGAAGAGCAAAGGCGGCCTCATGGTCCTCTGCCAGGGTACCCCAAGAGGAATGTCACCCCACACCCTGGGTAAGGCTGGCAGCCTTCCTAAGACCTTATGTGATTACAATAGAGTTTTCATGATACATTCTTAATAAAACAAAAGGTGGCCCTCTGACAAAAATACCATCTTGTTTTTATAATGTAAAATACAGCAATTTTATCAGCATTAACACTGATTGGCTGCCATTAGCCCCTTGCCTTCTAATAAAATTTATGATACCTTTCAGGAGCCCAATTTGATAGAAAGTGAAGTGATTGCACCCTGCTTAGATATCTCTCTGGCATCTATTCCAACAATAATGCGGTAATTTTATGCATGAAATAGCACAATTGGCATAAATAGTTATAATACTGAGTGCTGTCTAAGGAAACTGGCTGGTGGAAAATTAGAAAGCGTTTCACACTTTTGAAACAGGTAATTAGGATTTTTCTTCGTGCTCATACAAGGCAGACTGGAGTTTCATTTTATATTTCATGTTTCATTAAAATATAGGTGTTAAAAATAAATGTTGAATTTAAAACTGCATATATTATGAAATTAAAGGTATAGTACCCAGTGGGGGGAGCAGTGTGAGATGGGACCTTGGAGTGGGATATTTAGTAGCACTGGGAGTATTTTTTTAAAATAGTTTGAGCAGGTAATATACCCTTGTTTCAAGCATGTTACTTTGAAAAGGATTGATTTAGAAATAAGTTGTATTCAATCACCAGGTATTTAGTCCAGGAAGCAGTATGCTGCCTTAATTTAAACTCTAACCAAGGATGATCTCTTTCTTTTAATTGGCAGGCAAAGGTGGGCTTTGGGTCATGTGGGATTCACTGAGCAGTTTTGAACTTTGCATTGGGCTCAACAGTTCCCTGTCTGTTTCACATTTCCATTCTGACCTTGGCTGCTCATTCAGACCTGAGCCAACCCCCAATGGAAACTTTTTGATTCTCTTGAACTGTGCTGTGGTTTCAGGAGGCGGGCAAAAGGCTGTAATGACACCATTGTATTAACCTCCACTTATGACCCAGCCAAGGGCAGGCTTTTAAGTTTTCCCAGCTGTGTCATTAAATGTGTTGCTCTGGCCCCACTGACATGACACCATCACAATCCCAGCCACAGACTAATGACCACAGTTGTGAAGGCAGCATGTGCAAAGGAGAGTACACAGGGCTCAGAGTCCAGAAAACAGGGCTCTTCTTGTTTTTCTGTAACCTATGTGGCATTAGGCAGGGGTTTGAAACTTTCTGTGCCTCAGTCTCCTCATCTGAGAGTTATGTACTCATTCTCTTTCTTAGAAGTTCATTATGAAATACATTACACAAAGTAAGTGGAGAAAAAAAAAAAGAAAAGATAAAAGCTGGGCTCAGGGGCACACACCTATAATCCCAGTACTTGGGAGACTGAGGCAGGAGGATTGCAAGTTCAAGACCAGCTTCACACATGATAAAGAGAGCACAACACTCCACAGATGTATATTATAATGTAGTATTCAGATGAAGCTACATTTCACCCAAACCATTTGTTGGCTACTCAGGAACACATGGGTTCCTTGGAAAGAAAGGTTAGTTTGAGGATAAAATTAGGCTAAATTCTATGTGCTGTTGGGAGGATTTTTCATAGACTTATCATTTCCCAGGACCCCAAAATGCTATCACTGCTGAAGCTTTTAGGGCCTCAAAACATAACTGCCTCCATTCCTAGAGACCTCAGCTCATTTTTATTACAGGAAAGTACCCCAACCAGCTTGTTTCTTTTTTTCTCAACTGGTTAGGGAAGGACCTTGGGGTTACAGAGAGTCAGGGGAAAATGAAGGATATAATGAGCAGGTAAAACTCCTATAGTCAAGATTATAGAGTACATAATGAGACCAAATGTTGTAATGGCATGTCCAAAGCATTGCATGCATACAGATGATGTTCAATCAGTTGGTATAATGCTTAGAAACTGTTTCAAAAATTGAATTCTTCATTTTTTGAGCTTTAAAACATGCATACATTTACCTAAATGAGTGGGAAACAAGTCCAGACAAAATTTTGCACTTACTTATGAAAACTTTTTTATTCATAATGTCAAAAACTTGGTAGCATCCAAGATGCACTTGCATAAATAAATGAGTAAATGAACTGTGGTTATTTCTTCCATAAAATATTATTTAATGTAAAAAGAAACAAGCTATCAAACCATAAAAAGGCATGGAGAAAACTTAAACACATATAGCTAAATGAGAGAAGCCAGTATAAAAAGACTGCATACTATACCATTCCAATTCTATGACATTCAGAAAAAGTCCAAACTACAGAATCAGTAAAAAGAGTAGTGGTTTCCTGTGTTTTGGAGAAAGGGAGGGAGTAACAAATAGGTGTATCAAAGGGGATATTAAGTGTAGTGAAACTGATCTAGATGATATTACAGTGGTGGGTGATGTCATTATACATTTGGCAAAACCCACAGAAGGTAAGGGTTATCCATTAAGTTAACTATGGTATTAAATTAATAACAGTGTATTGGTATTGATTTATCAGTTGTAACAAATGTACCATATCAGTGAATGATATTAATAATAGGAGAAATAGAGAAAGTGATGAAACTATATGGAAATTCCATTTTCTGGTCAAATTTTCTATGAACAAATTTTCTTATTTTTAATCATTTATTGGTGCATTGTAATTATACATCTTGATACACATCAGGGTAGCAGCATCATACATGCACACATTGCTCATTTAACCCTCCCTCAAATCCTACCCCATTCCCTCCCCTTTCCCTCCCTTTCGTGCTCTGCATAGTGATTGAGCCTTATAAGTCTGTGTATATACCTCATGTGCTATAGTGTGTTTCCCTCCACCCCCCTCCCAACTCCCTCAGCTAGGTCACCTTCTTTGTTCATTTAAAGTTTTCTTCTTTGTCAGGAGTCCCTTCTAAGTCCCATTCTATCTAGATTCCACATATTAGGGGGGACATCCGACTTTTCACTCTTAGTGACTTACTAATTTCACTTAGCATGATGTTCTCCAGTTCTCTCCATTTCCCTGCAAATGATGTAATTTTGTTATTCTTTGTGGCCACGTAAAATTCCATTGTGTACATATCCCATAGTTTTGTGATCCATTCATCTGTTGATGGACACCTTGGCTAGTTCCAAAGTTTGGCAATTGTGAATTGTGCAGCTATAAACATAGATACACATGCGTTAGTGTGGTAGTTTGGTATCAGTCTTTTGGGTAGATGTACATTCCCATTCTTCTGAGGATCCTCCACACTGTTTTCCATAGTGGTTGCACTAATTAGCAATCCCACCAACAGTGTAGTAGAGTTCCTACTTCTCCACATCCTCACCAGCATTTGTTGTTGTTTGTGTTTTTAATGATTGCCATTCTAATTGGTGTTAGGTGAAATCTCAGCGTAGTTTTTCTTTTTTTTTTTTTTTTTTGCAGTAATGGGGATTGAAC
>PVJS01034018.1:0-21820 GCA_004027185.1 Glis glis
AGGCCCTCCACAACTTCGTGAGACCCGGTTTCAAAATAAAGTATAAAAAATAGGGCTGGGGGCGTAGCGCGGAGGTAGAACGCCCCTGCGTTCAATCCCCGATACCGCAAAGAAAAAAAAAAAAGGAATAAAAGAAACAATGAATAAATGTAGAACATTCACTAAAAAAGCTTTCATGAACCATATGAAAATTGTAACCAAATTACAGCATGGATCAGAGAAATAAATTTTCTCATTCTCAGAATGAGTATGAGGAGTTTAAAGGAGAAAAGTGTTTTATGAAGGCAAGCAAGAGATTAATGGAAAGACTGGCAAAATGACATGAGATAAACATCAAACCTAATCAATAATAATAACAAGACTAAAAGAAATGTATTAAACTGAAGGACGAAGCAATTATGGCTTCAGAACAGAAAAATGAATGTTAAAAATAATGGAAAAATAAAAACAACACACCAATACACTCTTGATAACTGGCACAAAAAAGTAACAAGTAAAAAGGTAGAAATGATGTGAGTGTGTGGATTGCTCTATCCTTCAAAACCATAGGTCAAAAGATGTTAATATAAGCTTGATGAAATAGGCTATAGAATATAAGTATTTTTAAATGTAGAGAGGGAATGTTAGAAGTACTAGGAAAAATAATACAAACTAAAATGCAGTGATAGAGAGGAATAAATTCTTGAATAGTGGAGAAAATGAAAAATGGTTAGATACATGAAGGTAGTCACAAGAAAATTATAGTGCCAGTCATTTACATGGTTACTTTCATATTCATTTTTTATATTTGTTCTGCTCTTCTTTATATCATAGGATTTGACCCCTGCAAAATTTTGTTTTCTAGGCCTCTACCTTAGGCACTGTATCTTCTAGCCACTCCTATTGCCAATAGCAAAATCCACAACTAAACCTACAATACAGCACTGTTCAGAGAGGCGGGGGCCTTCCCTGTAGAAGATTGGTCACTTTGGACCTCTTTCTTTATTGAAGTGAAGGGTTTATTCTCATGGATGAATATACACCTATTCCACGGATTTGTTTCTACTGGTATTTCCAGCCTATGGTGCTTCCACCACCACCACCGCTACTGGATTTACAGAATTCCTTGGAAGCCATCAGCATCCCACATGCTTCTGTCCATGCAAATCATTTGTTTCATTAGAAACCTCATGTTAGAAACACCTGTCCTATAGAAACATGGAACATCTCACTGAAACTAGAGTTACAGGGTAGTCTAGGAGACCGCATCCTG
Source organism: Glis glis (assembly GCA_004027185.1). NCBI lineage: Eukaryota > Metazoa > Chordata > Mammalia > Rodentia > Gliridae > Glis > Glis glis. Next base: position 1,253 of record PVJS01034018.1, read on the forward strand.
TGGAGTTGGGTGCTGTCTAATGGAAATGATATGAAATTTGATCTGTTGACCAATATAAAGTCACTCTCCTGGCCATAAGTCACATATCCAGGAGCTCAGGGGTGGATGTGGAAGTGAACTCCTTTGGAATTACCTAATCACCTACTTTCAGATGTTGTGTCTTCTGTCCTCATAACTCTGCTGTTTGCTGTGTTAGCAGTCTTGATGCACAAAGAAGAATGTGTAAATCAGGGGACATCTCAATGGTTTCATTGAACTTGAAGGTTGAAAATGCCATGAGGACTCTGTTTTGACCTCAATTAATTTAGTGCCTCTTGGTGAGCTGTTTGATGGTAGGCTTGATCAATCCAGGGCAGGCAGGACAATTAGGGAGTAGATACTTCAAGAAGGTTCTACAAGCTAGGTGTGGTGGCACATGCTTGTAATCCCAGTACTTGGGAGGCTAAGACAGGAGGATCACAGGTTCAAGGACAGCCTTAGCAACTTAATGAGGCCCTCTGCAACTTAGTGAGACCCTGTTTCCAAATAATAAAATAAAATAGGGCTAAGGGTATAGCTCAGAGGTAGAACGCCCTTGGGTTCAATCCCCAGTACACACACACACACACACACACACACACACACACACACACACGTGCTATAGAACAAAGACTTCTATTTACAATAATGTTAAAAAAATAAAAATAAATCTAAGAGTAAATTGGCAAGCTCTTGCTGAAGAATCTATCTGAGGGAGATGGGAAGGGGGAAGAGGGAAACACTCTAATACACAGGAGGTACATACACAAATTTATATGTCAACTACTATGCTGAGCATGAGAAGGAGGGAAGGGGGAGGGAGTGGGGGTGGGAATTGGGGGAGAGCTAATTGACTGATGTGTGCATGTATACTTCTACCACTCTGAATCCCGGCAAGATGTATGATTACAATGCACAAATGAAAAAAACAAAAGAATCTATGAAATGCTATTGGAAAACACTAAAGATGACTCAAACAAACAAAACAAATGCTGTTGGATAGAAAGATTCATTATAATAATGAATAGCCTCAAATTATAAAAATCCCAAGATCCTATTAAAAATATTTCTGAAGAACTAGAGAAGCTAATTACAAACAATATATTACAAAGAAAAGTAAGACTGCCAGAAATAGTAATTAAAATATAAAATAAATCCAGAAGTAATTAGAATTATGTAATAGAATACAAATAGAAAGTAAAATGAATGGAAATCAATAAAAAGTGCAGGAGTGTGTATATGTTCCCATATACATACAAATTTAATAAATGATAAAGATGTCATATATAGTAGAGGGATATAGTTCAAGTTGATAAAATACATTTATCAAAAACATGGAATTAAATTACTCTTAATATTTCCCTCCCCTAAAATTGAGGGAAGGACAAGGGTATTATCACTTTCCAACATGGTATTTGTGGTTCTAGTCAGTGCAATGTGTCATAAAAGGGAAATAAAAGTCATATATTTTAGAAAGAAGGAAGTAAAATTATATTTATTTACTACATGAGCATGCACAGAGTTAACCTACAGAGACTTAAAAGAACTAAGGTTACTTTACAAGCTCTATGGCTATGTGATTTCAACACACTACGCAAAATTAAAAATTTAAATATACCAAGTGTAATAGCATCAAGGCTTATGAAACACTTAGAGAACAATGGAACAAAGTATATACAAGATCTGTTCCAGGGAAATTACAAAATACAGAAGAGGTGAATTAAAGAAGATGTAAATGGGTAAACAAGCTTGCTGTGCTTACATATTGGCAACTCAATATTGTTAAGATGTCTACTATTCTCAAATTGAGAACACTGAAATTGATCAGTTTGATGTAGTTTCATCCAAAATCTTTACCGGGTTTTTTTTTTCTTTGTAAAGCTGACAGGCTAATTCTAAAATACATATTTTTTAAATACACTAGATTAGCCAGAATGATCTTGAAAAAGAAAAACAATAGGACTCAATCTGTTTGATTTCAACACTTATTATAGATCTGCAGTAATCCAGTTTACTATTTGTATAAGGACAGGTCAGTGGAATTGGATAGCATCCAGAAATAGACCTATACATGTGTAATAAAAATGTCAATGTAATTTGAGGTAGAAAAATAGTGTTTTTAAGATATGGCTTTGGGACAATTAGGTACCTTATAGACAAAAGTGAACCTTTTTCACTAACTCACTATGTCATGAATGTTATCTAAGAAGATATCATAGTCCTAAAAGTAAAATCTAGATCTTTAGAATTTCTAAAGGAAAACCTAGGAGAAAGATTTTAAGAGCTTAGTAGTGCTCTTTCTTTCTTTCTTTCTTTGGCATATGACACCAAAAGCATTGAAAACAAAAGAAAAATATTGGTTAATCAGATTTCAATACTGAAACTTAACTTTCAGTCATTAAAAATGTGTTCGGGAAATAACAAGTCAGGTAGCATAAAAAGGGTGAGTGTGTGTGTGTGTGTGTGTGTGTGTGTGTCTACTACATGCACATTGACAAAGTGTCCATTGATAATATATAAAGAATTCTTAAAGCTTGATAAAACAAAAACAATGCAATAGAAACAAGTGGTTCAAGTTTTGAACAAAATCTTCATAAAATATGTTGCTAGCAAATAAGTACATTAATAGATATTCAATGTCATTATTCATCAGGCATTTCAAATTAAAGCCACACTGAGACTACTACACATCAATTTGAATGGCTAGAAATAAAGATTGACATAATGTCAGAAAACTGGAACTCTCATATATTGTTATACTGGAAAGTAAAATGTTTTAGCCCTTTGGAAATTAGTTCAATACTTTCTTCTAAGGTTAAACACATACATCAAATACAGCTAGCAGTCCCACTCTTAGACATTTATCCAGGAAAAGTGAAAGCTATAGTCATATAAAGACTTGTAAACAAATGTATCTCTATCATCAAAATTTGAAACAAACAGAATTTCCGTTAACTAATTAATATATAGACAAATTTTGTATATTCACATATAATACTACTCAGGAGTTAAAAAGAATATAAATGTATACTAATATATGGTATTAAGTAAAAGAAGCCAGGTAAAAAATATTCTATACTATGCATTTATACAATGTTTTAACACACACAGACACACACTTATCAAAATCAGATTAATGGTTACATGGAAAGTAAATGAGAAAGAAATGATAGGAAAGGGGAACAAGGATACCCTTTGAGTGACAGAAATATCCATGTCAAATTTTATAAAATTTTCCAAATTATATAGTTAAAGTGGGTACATTTTATCTATGCAAATTATGCTTTAATACAGCTAAAATAAAGCTAATAAGCAGAGTTAAAACTCAAACTACATCATGGGAAAATAATTGCATTATATGTCCCCAACCAAATACTCAACTTTTTATAATACAAAAAGGACTAATGAAAATTTTAAAAATTCCAATAACTATAGGAAAATAAGAAAAAATAGACATGAAAAGCCAATACAAAAAAGATAAATCCAATCATAAAGAAAATGTAATTAAAATTATGAGATAATAGTATTTTTACCTAAATACTTAGTAGGCATCAAAAAGTTTGATAAAACCATTGGTAAGATCAGAGAAACGCCTTTTCATGTTTTCTGTTGGGTGGCATTTTGACAGTCTTTCAAAAAAACCATACTTTTGACTTAGAAATTCTATACTTAGGACCATTGTCACTAATAAACTAGTGTACATTTGAATTAATTCTATACAATAATATTCACTGCAGTGTTGTTTATAATCATAGAACAGTGGAAATAGCATAATGTTCACAACACATAGCAGGCTGCATGAGTTATATTACATCTGGGTTATGGACTGCGATAGAGCCATTACAAAGAATTAGCAGCTGTATATGAACTCATTGGAAGGAGGTCCAAACATACAGACATAAATGATTATGGAACTAAAACAGGCTGCATGACAACACACACACACACACACACACACACACACACACACGTGCACACACATACACATGCACATATGCATGCATGTGCAAATAAATGTATGCTTCAGTCAACAGTTTCACTGATATAATTTAAGACAATTGACCACACAACTTGGAGGAAAGAAGATTTATTTTCTCATGGTCTTTTTGAGATTTCAGAGTTTAGTCTATGTCAGGTTGGATCGTGGGAACTCAGGGCTTGGCAGCAGGAAGCAGAGAGGTAGAGAGTAAGACTCTGCTTTCACATCATGGAGGCTGGAAGCAAAAGAGAGCAAATACGCAAGGCATTCAAAGACAAAAGCACAGTCCCTAAGGCCACACCCCCAGGGACCCACTTTCTCCAGCCACAGCCCTGCTGCCTAGGCTACTGCCTGGTAAACCCATCACAATGGAGTCACACACTGATGAGAGTACAGTCCTCATGGCTTGATTACATCAACTCTGAACATTAATATGTGAGCTCTTTGGGAGACATTCTGTATCTACCCACAACAGCCTATATGCTAGAGGGTGATTTGTTTAGTCAGAAAAACAAAATACTGCCTTTGATCTTTGGCATTCTTTTCTCAAATTGTGATGTCAAAGTGACTTTTTCCAAGTGTTTTGAGATCAAAGGAAAATCCCATCTTTCAGAAGAATTTATATTTGCAGTTTTATTTTCTAAATTCAACAGTTGATGCTGTTTATCTTTCAGCTGTGCCTGCATATCAGAACAATAAGACATAAATAAATTTTGTGTTATTAACCCTCACACGTAACCATTACATGATACCAAGGGGCATTTTTCCCAGATTGAGTGTGCTTTTTGATGTACTTAGACCCCAGTCTTTGTCATGTTAAGTCCCTGCTGTTATTTGCAGCCTCTTCCAACTAATGAGGTCATTTGTGGCCTAAGTAGGTAGTCCAAACAGGTACTAATGTCTGTGTGTGAGCAAATTGTTCTAATTTGCTCCTGTGAAGAGCTTTGGATGGTGCCAAAGGAGGCAACGCTCTGCTAAACCCTCACTTTTCAAAATAATATTCTAATGTTAGCTGTTTGAGCTTTCTTAATTGATATGCTAGTAAAATTCAAGATGCTTGGATACTCTTGGTGTTTGCTATTTGAAGTCAGGTGTTTGTATTAAGAACAAAGAGAAAGCTCCAGTAGTTAAAAAAGAAAAGTACATTTGTGGGAACTAATGCCATACCAGTTACATCTACTTTTAATATTCAATTTATTTCAGTGACTCCAAAGGTTACAGACAATTTTCATAGGTAAATTACATAGAAAGATATTGAAAAGTGACAAAGGTTCTAGATTCTCATTCTTGCCATGAGATTTAATTATGCCAAAGCACATTTTGCTAAGTATTAATCAAAGTGGAGAATATTTTTCTGTTTCTGGCTCGGGCCATTGTGTTATATGATGGTAGTTGAATGCAAGTAAAAGGCAAATTAATTTAGAATTTTTTAAAAGAAATGCAAGAAGATAGTTTATTCATCTAAAATTTTTTTTTTTTTTTTTTGCGGTACCGGGGATTGAACCCAGGGGCATTCTACCTCCGCGCTACACCCCCGGCCCTATTTTTTCTACTTTATTTTGAAACTGGGTCTCACGAAGTTGCGGAGGGCCTCACTAAGTAGAGACAGAGAGAGAGAGAGAGAGAGAGAGAGAGCTGAGGCTGGCCACGAACCCGGATCCTCAGTTCTCCGCCTCCCAAAGTACTGGGATTACAAGCGTGCGCCACCACGCCCGGCTATTCATCTAAATTTTATACAAAAGAAAATAAAGTACAATTCTAAAAGTAAAACATTTAACCTTTTCATTGAGTTTCATAATGTAGTTCTTTACATGAAAGTCTATAGATAAGTAAAGAAGACAGAAAAGGTAAATTTGGTATTAACCTATGTGTACAGAGGGGGGAAAATTGCTCAAGGCAGACTTAGACAAAATAAGAAGTCTGGGAAGTCTGGGAACAACACTGTGGAAGGGCACTCCCAGAATTAAAGAGAATCAGTGGAGAAATAGTGGATGAGCAAAGGGTGGGGAAGACAGAGAAATAACTATTAGATAGAGATGCCAGAGGTTCCCCAAGTGTTAGGTAAATTACTCTAGTTAACTGTTTCCCTGAGGTTCTCACCTCAGGGTGTTATTACTTCTTACTTCTTATTGCTACTACTATTTAAAACTCGGTATGATTTCACTTGCTCTTCATCTCAAACAGTTCCCCAGGTGAAATGTGTTCTGTGACCTCTGGGGGTGTGTCATGCCTGGAGCTGACTCCCAGACCAGACACTTCTGCACTTGCTCTCATTTTGAATGTTTCTTCTTCATCACTGAAATTTAGGGTTTTTTCTTCTTCTATTCTGCAGTATAAAATGAGTTATTCCTTAGAAGGGGTATTATGGATTATGAGAGAAGTTTGTCTAAAAATTATTTTCCCTTTTATATATTAAATTGTCCCTTTATTTAAACCCATTCTCTTTGGGAAAAGAGTTCAGTGAACAGTTACACATGTTAAAAGACAGGGATAACATTGTCTTGTTATGTTTTAAACTTTAAAAATGCTTTATATTATTCCATATATCAATACTACATATTAGGAATTAATGAAAAATGCATCAATTAATAAATGAAAGATTGTGACATTTCAGGGATGAGTGAGTATAAATGTTAATATTTTACACATGTTCCATCTAATTTTTCTTAATTAAAAATTACAGCTTTAGAAAATGCTTTGCTGGTAATTTATCATAATGTTATTGTGATCTAGACTCTAGACCAATCAAACTTTCAGACTAGTTTATTCCACCTATTCAATTATTTTCTGAAAACCCAAAAGGTATTCTTTCCCTTTAAATACCTATTGTGATATGAATATTTCTATAAAAAATAGACAATATTTTAGACAGTTTGAATCCAACATAGTATAATTTAATTTTAAGTTTTGCATTTAAAAGTATTTTATGTTGAAAGATACTAAGATCATTTTTTTGAAAGATATTTTGCATTTAAAAGTATTTTATGTTTAAAGATATTAGATTGAAACATATGAAATTGCTATTTCTGAGGGTAATATATTTAAAAATGGCAATTTCATGTGGTTAAATTGTCTATAAAATTATTTGGGGGCACATTAGTATGTTTTAAAAGACAATATTTATTCTTAAATAAGTACAATCACAACATTACAATATTTTTGTAGAACAATATTTGTATGCATATTTTGTTTATTTTATGCTCCGTCCAACTAATGGATTATGGATAACTGACTACCATCCATTGATAAGCTAATTTATTTTGGAAAAATTTTCAAGGATGCCATTTGAAATTAAGAGAAAGGCAAGAGGACTTCATTTTGTATCTCAGAAGAAATATCAGATTTTTGGCTTTTCCTTCCCAGAATTATTCTTTCTTGATAGAATTTTTGATATTCAGCAATTTAAATACTTCAGGATCAAATAATTAAGACTTAACAAGTGCATATTCATTTCAGGTTTTGGTTGTATTCCTTTCCTTACATTATGAGTATTTGCACAGGTAGACAGACCCAGTGTTTTATGCAAAGAAATCCAAATGAATTTTTATTTAATAGAAAACTGTGATTCCTTTAAATCCTACTAATACATAAGATATATTAGGATTCTCTAAGATGTGATTAAAACCAAACCAAAACTATTCCTTCATCAAATGTCCCTCTTTTTTTAATATTCATTTATTGGTGCATTGTAATTACACATTTTGATACACATCAGGGTAGCAGCATCATACATGCACACATTGCTCATTTAGCCCTCCCTCAAATCCCACCCTATTCCCTTCCCCTTTCCCTTCCTTTCATGCTCCATATAGTGATCGAGTCTTATAAGTTTGTGTATATACATCATGTGCTATAGTGTGTTTCCCTCCACTCCCCTCCCAACTCCCTCAGTTAGGTCACCTTCTTTGTTCATCTAAAGTTTTCTTCTTCTCTGTTGGGAGTCCCTTCTAAGTCCCATTCTATCTAGCTTCCACATATTAGGGGGGACATCTGACTTTTCACTCGTAGTGACTTACTAATTTCACTTAGCATAATGTTCTCCAGTTCTCTCCATTTCCCTGCAAATGATGTAATTTTGTTCTTCTTTGTGGCCGTGTAAAATTCCATTGTGTACACATCCCATATTTTTGTGATCCATTCATCTGTCGATAAATGTCCCTCTTAAAGTGCTTCTTATATGTGGACTAAAAAGCTTGCACACATGAATAAAACACTATCAATTTGCACCTAAAGACAGATAATTTAGTGGTCATCACAGACTCTCAAACCCTTCTGTAGCATTATAGTAGCCATAGTCAGAATATGGAGATATAATAATTTTTAATTACAATACTTTCTATCCAAATTAGTAGATTAAAACCACAAATGACAATAACAAAATGGATTTTGACAATCTGTCTGCCCAACTTGAAATCTTAGATTATCTAGGTCCCCACATGGAGATTGACAGCCATGTGTATGGAAGAGGTGCATGCCTCTAATGGTTGATAGCGAACTATCAGGAGGATGTGTGGTACAGCTGAGCTTCAATAAAAGAAACAAAGATAACAGATTATTTTGGATCATTTCCACTAATTTTAGTCACTAGTACTGTTTGCTCTTTCATTCAACATATTATGTGATGAGTTCTTAGCTTATGTACCTGTACCTTAAATAAAAAAAAAATCCAGTCCTTTATTTCGGTTTGTGCTTATTGCTCACCAATAGATTTTTATAGTTAGAATGATAAAAATAGATGACAAAGTAAATGAGATATCATATTAACATGAATTTACTTTTCAGTATATTTTATATCTGCTATGTCAAATACAGTCTAATAAGAACTAACTGAAGAAAAACCTTGTTCAGTCCTCAGACTGTATGTTTGTGATCCAAAGTAACTATCCACACCATGCGTCTGATGCTACTTGATCGTGGACTGCATACGTGAAGGAAGTGGTGCTAAATGCTTACAGTTTTCCTTTCTTATTCCACTCACCACTCACTCTTTCCAGAAATACTGTCAGGAAATTGGGGAGATGGGGACAGTGAAAAGTGAAAGTGCTCCTTTTTTTCCAACATAGACATCTTTATCTATTAGAACATATTGTGCGTATGTAGGTGTATGCATGTGTATATGTGTGTGTGTATCTACTGTATTCTCAAATAAAAATTCTTAACATAAATGATAGTATATAATGCTGTGACTGTTTTATTTAATATACTTGCTTCCTTTTTCTCGAGCATCACAGAGTAATCTTGGAGCTATTGTCTAGAAAGCACAGCAGGTTTTTAATTCCTCTGTCAATTTGATCAATTACTAGTCTCTACTTGAAGGGTTGTGTTGAAAAGGATTCTGAAAAGAAGGCTGGCTCCTCAGGATTCTCTCCTGTAATTGCTAGGAAATGTGTGACATAAGTGTGAGAGTGTGGTACCCTTGCTATCTCATTTGATATTTCTGAGCAAGTATAAGTTTGATTTTGTATTTGGGGAACCAGGGTGGGAAAGATGAGTGGCATTTATTGAGAGCGTGTTATATGCCAGGCCAGACATTCTGCTCAGAATGTTATAGCTATTACTTCATGTATTCCTCGGAGCAACTTCATGTAGCATTGTCTTCAATTTATAGATAAGGCAATTAAATCGGTTTTTTTCCCACTAAGGGTGTTTTTTTTTTCTTCATGTTTTTGTACTAAGAATTGAATCCAGGAGCATTCTATCTTTCAGTTAAATCAGTTTTTTTTCCCACTAAGGGTGTTTTATTTTCTTCATGTTTTTGTACTAAGAATTGAATCCAGGAGCATTCTATCTTTCAGTTACACCTCCAGCTCTTTTTAACTTAACTTTATTTTTTTGAAACAGGGTCTCACTAGGTTGCCAAGACTGACCTTAAACCTGTGATCATCCTGTCTTAGCCTTCCACGTACTAGGATTACCAGTGTGCACCACCATGCCCAGCTAGACAATCCAATCTTGTATAGGTTAACTTACATGACTAAGATACAAAAGAGGAGGTCAAGACAGAAGTTCAGTAAAAATAACTCCACATCTCATACTCTAAACCATCTCACTGTGCTGGCATTGATTTCCACAGTTCAAATAGTACCAGAATTAGAACCTGATATTCTGAATTAAGAAATAACATTTTTTCCATGAATTAGCTTTTAGTTTATCACAAAGGATCAGTAGATAAAAATATAAAGGGCTTTTACTTCATGAGAAGTACAAATATCTGAAAAAATAGACCCATGAACTTTTTCTATTGAAAGGAACTTCAAGTATTATCCAGCCCAACCATCTGATACCTGAGTTCTTACTCTGATATTATTAAGTAGTTGTCTAGCCTATGATAAACAACTGCTAACTTAAAACCAAGTATTATTGAAAAAAACCAGTTTTTTATTTTCTTATGTATTATTGTTTTGAATTGTTGTCATTAGCTTTATCAGTCTTCTAATTCTTGTGGATAATTCTAATTCTTAGGAATGAGTAAATAAATGATTTCATGTCATAAACATTCAGAGATGCTATTCAGAAGTTTACTTTGGTTTCAGCTAGGTAACTTCTGATACTGATTTTACTAACCACCAGTTTTGTACCTCGTAAATGGATTACATACTTAAACTAGGTTTCTAATTTCTAAAAGGTTGTTAATATCTACAGTCCCAACTCCAGTCTGCTCAATTCAGCAATTATTATCAAGGCCTTTCATATGATAGGTATTGTAGAAGTTTGTAATATCAAGATGAAGAAAACAGAATCCTTGTTGGTGTTGGAAAGAAACATATAGTATATAGATAACTACAAACAGCATTGATAAAGTTTTATTATCAAACAATGTGATAAAAATGTTTATAGTGACAAGGGACATGCAGATGAAGAAACAAAACCTTTATTGTGTTTATGAGCCTCAATTAAGAATAAATGCTAATGTGCTTTGAAAATAAAACTGTGAAAAGCAAGTAAAATGTTATGATAGTTGTTATCATTACTGTGTATATTTTTAGTCCCAGCAAACAATAGAAGTTCAAAGGATCTTGAAGAAAGAAATTAATCAATTGCTTTAAAAACTTAGAGGTGATTTTATTATGAGTCAAAATTAACATAATAACCTTCTAAAATGATTACTTGTGCCTGATAAAATTTTGGTTCTTCACCTGGTGGCTGAAATAGCTGGAGCCATTGCTCTCTAGACTGGGGAATTCACAGCTCTTCAGAAAGTAGGATCTTTTAACATGTTGATGCAGTATTATGAAGTCATGTCTTTATAATATGAAATAGGTAAATAAAAAAAAGCAAATTATGATTGAAAAGAAGTGCACAAATCCTAGTATGCCCTGAAAACACATTTAATTGCAAAGTGGGAAGCAACAGTAACTAGCTTTGAATCTATATGGCCAAAGGGACCTTTTAAGATCAGATGCAATATTAACTGTTGGAGCATAATGGTAAGCTAGTGTTAAATGCACTTGATTTTATTTCCTTGAAAAAAAACAATGATGTTTGTATGGAACACATGCATGTGAATCTGATTTTCCTCAGCTATTATTTCTATTTAAATCAGTACTTATTTACCATGATATCTGGCAAGTGTTTCTGTAATCTGGAATTGACATGAACTGATCTGAACAATTTTTACAGACAAAGTGCTAGATTTCTAGTCACTAATTTGTGTTCCCTGAACTGATTACAACAACAAAAAAAAAGTGTGGCAAAGTATCCATCTCCAGTTTTGAAAAGTTGGCCAGTAAGTCATAGATGTGCTTTCTCATGCATGCATGTTTCATTTAGTCAACGACTCAACAATTATATTTTGAGCTTTAACGTTTGCAGCATTCATGAGTTATAAAGGATACTATAGTGGGGAAGAAAACTGTCGCGGCCCCTCTCTTCACAGAACTTCATTCCAGAGGGAGAGACCTAAATTTAACAAATACACAAGCAGGCATATCATTACAAATTGTGATACACAGGACAGGAATATGAGCTGTGAAGGAGCATAAGAGGGATCTGCTTTGATTTTTATTTTGATTTACAAAGCTGACTGTTAGAGCTGAGGGAGAAGCAGAGCAATAGGACAGAGGCAAGGCTGGAAAAGCTGGAGCCAAGTTAGGCAGGGCCCTGTGGGCCACGGTCAGGAGTGGGGATTTTGTTGCCATAGGGCATGTTGAAATCTATCAGCCTACACACAAACTGAATGCACTAAATCCGTTGTGTGCTAGATACTGTACTTTCAGATCTGACACTCTTATTTGTTCATTCATTTACCCATTTTGTTAAGAGGCAAAACCTCAGTATTGTGGATCAAACAATTAGTAAGATAGGTCTTTCCTTATACTTGATAAGAATCTAATAAAACTGGAATAGGCAGGATTTTAAAAAGATGAATTATATCATTGCAGAAATCAGATTACATTTTATTCTTGAAAGTATGAATGTTTTGTTTGGCAAAATGCTTAGGCTAACAGGGCAGGGATCTGGAGAGTTGGGAAAGGCATCTAGAGAAGGTGAAGTTTACTGTGGACCTCTCTGAGGAGAAGCAGACTTTTGCCAGGTGAGTCGGGCATTCTCATCAGCGGGTCCAGTGCTGATGCTTTTGTTCAAGAGGTGCATGTGGTACACACTGTGCCAGGGAAGGAGATGGGCTCCAGAATGGGCTGGAAACAAGTTATCGACTTGCTTAATTCCACACTCAGTGTTTTAAAAAGTAATCTATTAGGCCAAAGACGTTTCAAGTGATAACATGACTGGATAGAGGAATGGCTTTGAGGGTGATGTTTTAGATTCTAGGATGACTCTCTGTCATCATTTCTGTCACCATTTAGTTTCTGGGAGTCACTGTATTATGTGACTTCTTGTGTCTATGGAGGCTTTTATGGCACTCTATAGAGTATAACTCATATAAAATCCCTACAAAGTCATAAAACTAAATTAATCTTAAGAGCTACATATGTGCTAATTGCTTCCTGTTAGTCTCCTATTGCTGTGTTAATAAACTGTCACACACATAGTGACATAAAGCAACACAAATTATATTGTTATAGTTCTGATGTCCAAAAGTTTGATATCAGGAATTGGCAAGGCAGTATTCTTTCTGGAAGTTTCTAGGGAGAATCTTTCCCCTAGTTTTTTTTTTTTTTATTTCTAGAGGCTGCCTGCACACCTTTGCTCAAGTCCCTTTCCTCCATATTCAGTTGTCACTCCTACCTCTGGTTTCATGGCCACATCTCCTTTTTCTGAGTTTGATCACTTTTGGTTACTTTGGCCTACCTAGGTAATATAGAATGATCCCTCCATCTCAAGGTATTAACTGAATCACATCTCCAACATCCCTCTTCCCATTTAAGATAGCATACCCATAGGTCTCAGGATTAGGAGGTGGACATCTTTGGGGGCATTATTCAGCTTACTACAGTACTGCAAATGCCATTATCAAATTGTGAATTCCAAACTCTAGATACTTGATTAAATGTTTTTTATCTCTCAGTAAAGGGGGGGGGAGTATGGCAAAGCTCTGTAGGTGCTGAGTGGGAGACAAAAAGCTGCATGATATCTTTTTACTTTTCTACCTAGTGGCGTGTCACGCAGGTGACATTGTCCCACTGAAAGGAATAGGAGAGGCTTTGAAATGCTGTCCTGTGCGACACCCTGTGATGCTGAGATGCGAGGAGCACTCCTTTCTTTCTTCCTCAGAAGGGAGTCTATCACTCTGCAGGAAGTCTCTTTGAAGCAGCCACAGCTTTGGGGTTGCTGAGTGCAGGGACTTCTCAAAGAAAACACTGCTCTTTTCATTTCCTGTCAACGAGGAGTTCAAGTTCAAAAGAATGTTCTCTCTGTCTTTTGGTTTTTCATATGTCTATTAATAGAACATTGTCAAGACTGTGACCAAGAGTTTCTAGTAGATTCATGAGACTAATGAGAATGGAATTAGGTTACTAGCTTTTCCCACTCATCTGCGCAATTATGAAGTAACACAATGGAGATATAATGACCCCGTGCCATTTTAGTAGGCTCTAATTTTTGAGGACATCAAAAAGCTTTTGAAAGCATCAAGCCCCTAATCTTCACAATTTAATTGGGGAGAAGATAGGAAAACTATTATCTCATTAAAAAAATGAAGGTTACATTTGTACAAGTCACTAAATCAACTCATCTGAAGAGTTACTATTTTTTTCCTTTTTATGTTTAGATAAGTAATGATTTAGTGTCATATCCAAAAATCTTTCCAAGAAGTCAACAGGCAGGCTTACCCCTAATTATCACATCTGTGGCATGATTCGTGGAAACCCATATGCTTGGGCACAGCAGTCAATATATATGGGATAAATAGAGTCGGCCAAGATTGAGAGCTGGTACTGAGACAAGATTCAGAGTTCAAGTGTTTGAGTAAATAGTAAATATTTAGGAACAGTGGAGTGCCCTGACCTTGGAGCATAGACATTTACTTCTTTTTTAATATACTTTTATTGGTGCTTTGTAATTATACATCATAATGAGGTTCAGGGTGATAGAAACGCACATGCACACAGCACTTGTTGTATTTCCCTCTGGACCAATTCCCTGTTAAATAGAAGTGATTCTGGACTTACCAGTTAATGACTAAGAAGGGGTCAGCAGCTCCAATTATTTCTCAGGCTTACTGGGAGGTTTGTAAATTGATTTCCAAGTCCTTAGTAATCTTGACCGATTGCCTTTTTCTAGTTAGTTTACATTTCATTCCCAGCTTGTGATAATTTGACCTATTGTCTGTATGAATGCAATTCAGTGGACTATAATTATTACTTTAAATATATGTATCTATTGATTTAAACCTGTTCTTTGCCATATAGCCCATGTCTTCCAAAGTAACAGTCAAGAATTTCAGATTTTCAGTGCCTATGGCTAAGCAAATGTCCCTTAGTCTTAACAACTTCATCATGTTCCTTCTCATGGAAATAAGTCTAATAATCCACTAGCAGAAATGTTTTCTTTTCATTTTTAACTTTCTGACAAATACTGGGAATTCAGAATGCTTTTTCCCCCAGGAAAATAGTAAGTGGTGCTTAAGGTGACTGATAAGTTTTTTAACCTCACACTTTGGCTTAGCTCTAAGCTTTCTGGGTTTCTTTGAGGTTTTTGATGAATAAAGAAATGAAGTGTGAAGAGGTTCTTGTTTCTGGTGGGAGCAGAAATGGAGAGGGCTCCAGGGTGTGGAAGGTTTACAAGTCAAGAGGGACTAGAAATAATTTTTCATCCAGTACCACTTATATTTTTCTAAGTAATGACCTCTGAGAGCCTAACGCCAGCTGTGATAAATGGGGTTGCCTTACCTTTGGTAGATGCTTTCATAGGCTAGGGGTATGCTGTTGGGCAATCTTGGTGCATTTTTTGTCCTTTTATAAATATGCATATTACAATGTGAGGAGAATTAGACAGTCTATAGTTTTCTAGAAGAAGTATGATTTATCACAGCCTTTCTGGAGGGCGTTTTGGTAAAATGTATCAAAGTCTTAAAATGTACATCATTTTGCAGTAGCACTTCCTTTTTAGTTATTTTCTCTAGGGTAATAATCATAGATACTACAAAGATTTATGATGAAAGATGTTCTTTGTTGTGTTCCTAATGATAATGAAAGATTAGAAACAACATACATATTCACGACATCAATTGGTTACATGCATTGAATCCATTTGGGTCCAGTTGGGAGATAGAAACCACACAGTAAGTTTTACATAGGGAAAACACACAGTGTAGGTTACACAAGGAAAATTTATTATAAGAATAATTAATAATTAAAGTTTAATGTAAGTGTAATTAGATAAAAAGTAACTCCAAATCAGGTGCGATGGCACATGCCGGTAATCTTAGTACTTGGGAGGATGAGACAGGAAAATTGCAGGTTTGAGGCCAGTCTCAGCAAATTAGTGAGAATCTGTTTCAAAATATAATAGGCTTGAGGATCTAGTTTAGAGGTAGAATGCCTCTGGATTCAATTCCCAGTACCAAATAAAAAAGTAACTCCATTATATAGATAGGCGTGTAAATGAAAGAGAAAGAGAGACACCTGGTAGCAGAGGTGTGCAGAAGAGTGGGAGCCCTTTGGGCTGCAGGCAGCTATCCAGTACTCACTAGAGGCTCAGTGAGAATCCCGAGGGTCACAGGAAAGATGCACAGGGGACTGCAGTGAGAACAGGAGCTCTATGAAATCCCTCCCTGCTCATGGAACTTCAGAGTGAGTGAGAGGTTTTCAGGGCAACAGTTTCTTGACCACTTTCTGTGCTCAAGAAAACCACAGAAAGTTTATCTCTAGACCCAGACTAAAAAAGTTGCCAAAAGTTCTTGCATACTGGGTCAGTGGCTAGAGTAAATGTGCCTCCTATTGCCGATACTCCCCACTCTGTGCTGCAGTTATAAGACATAAAAGAGTCGCTTCCTCCTGTCATTCCCCACCAGCACTCTCTTCAGAGAGAGCTTAACATCATATTTATTTTAAAGGAGAGATACTTAAAGGAATTCCATCTATTATTATAGAGCACACAAAAGATTAATTTAGAAGTTAAAGGCAGTAAGTCAATCACTAGCACACACATACTGGTGGATAATGAAATGGAGCATGTGAAAGCACACGACCTTGGAATATTTAGGGTCTATAGAGTACTTCTCCCGGGCAAACAGGTTTGCCTAAAGTTCCGATAAATGTTTTGACTTTCCTAAGCTCAGAATTTCTCTCCTGTAATATAAATCATCTGTTTTCAGTTCACTTTCTGAGTCATCCTCTGGGAATCAGGGGCCCAGAGAACTGACACAAAGACTATGTCTGTGAGTAATAATTTACTTTACTTTTGACCTAGGAGTTTCTTGTCCTCTGTGAGCAACCATGAAGATGTGGCAAGCTCATCTGCTAAATTTCAAGTAAGGTAAAATCTTAGATCCTACCTCCTCTGTCCTTGACCCACATAAAATAAGTGAGTAAATAAGCAAGTAAATAAATAGAGAGATTGCCCAAGCTGGCAGGTGTTATGAAAAAGATGAAATGGGAGAATAGCACAGAATAACAAGGGTACTGCTTTTGTGATGTGAGCAAGGAAGGTTGCTGTGCAGTGCCAAGACAATGTTGAACTATGAATAATGAGAAGGAAAATGGCACAGTAAAATTTCAGGGAGAGCAAACACAAAGCCCCGAGTTGGTGTCGAGATTGGCCTGTTTGAAGGACACTCTGAAGGCCATTTTGATGGAAAGTGGTGAATGAAGGAGTAACAGGAGTAAAAAATATGTATGTGTGTGTGTGGGAGGGGGGGACAGTAAATAGTAGGACCAAATCCTCCAGTGTCCTGTAGGTTTTGCTAAGAAAAGAAAGCCCATGGAGGGTTTTAAGTAGGAGAGGGATGATCTGATTAATGTTTTCTTTTTATTTCAGTTTTGATACTGTGGAGATTATATATTTATATATTTACATATTAATATTTATTAATATATGTATGTATATTAATATATTATTGTGCATTGTAATCATATATCATGATGAAATTCATAGTGATAGAGGCATTCTGGATGTTCTAAGGAAAACAGAAGAGAGGTGTTAAAAGTAGAAGCAAGGAGATCAGTTAGAAGAGGGCCAGTGTAATCTTGCTTTGGTGACTGTGACTTACATCAGCATTATCTCATAACTAAGAAAATAAACAAACACTACTAAAATCCAGTAAAAAAATTCATTAGCATCAATGCAGCATAGAAAATGGATGACTTTATGCATAAGCTCTGACAAGTAAAGGTCAAGGGGAAACAAAATGTTTTATTATGATTCTATGCAACATTGAAAGGCACTTAACTCTATACTCAGAGATCCAAAGTGCTTCTGTGAAAGATGGTGAATCAGCATATCCAGGAAAGTCTTATGTTCATCCAGCATGGAAAATAGGCGTGGGATTTCCTCAAGAGCCTACATTTTCATTGAGAACCTCACTGGGTCTTGCTATTTTTAAGACCAGACAATAAATTGGGGGAGAATTTGGCATTTATTGCTGAAGATGTAGTTTTTCTTTTTCTTTTCTTTTTTTTCTTTCTTTGAGAACTTAGGCTCTGGTCTTTTGAATATGTTTATGGATTATTTCTACCTAAGTTGAAATCTATAGCTAAGTGGAAAACCCCAAGTGTCAAATAATTGTTCCACTCAAAATATATTAAAACTATGTTTATTTATATGTTACTATAAAATTATATACATACTTGTTGAAATAAAGTTTATCAATTATGAAGGTCCTTTAGAGTCTATTTGACTCGAACGTTCACATAAAATTTAACAATTGCTCCAAACAGCATGTAAAGTAAGGTCTCATTTTTAAAAACTTATTTCTGCCTATACATCTAATGTTTTATCTATCTACATATTTATCGCTTGGGAAATACCCAGTCATATTTAGCTGGTGTTGAAAATACTCAGTTGATTTTTATATTTTTATAACTTTAATTTTTGTTATAATCATGTATAATTTTTTTTTTTTTTTGCGGTAGCGGGGATTGAACCCAGGGGCATTCTACCTCCGCGTTACACCCCCGGCCCTATTTTTTATACTTTATTTTGAAACCGGGTCTCACGAAGTTGCGGAAGCCTCACTAAGTAGAGAGAGAGAGAGAGAGCGAGAGAGACAGGGAGAGAGAGAGTGAGAGAGCTGAGGCTGGCCGCGAACCCGGATCCTCCAGTCTCCGCCTCCCAAAGTACTGGGATTACAAGCGTGCGCCACCACGCCCGGCATAATCATGTATAATTTTAATGAATAAAACATTGATGTCTCTCAGAAATATTCTGGAAGATGACTTGGTAACATGCAAAAATATTAGAAAACTATTGGATTGAACAGTAATAAATTGGTATGTATTCCATGATCCAGTTTTGCAAAAAGATTATACTCAAATACATATTCATAGGAAAAGCACAAACTTTCTATAAAAAATGCTAGCAATAGATAATTCTAGATTTTGTGATAAAATTTGTTTGTTCCTTGGTACATTTTTTTTTTTTTTGCGGTACCGGGTATTGAACGCAGGGGCGTTCTACCTCCGCGCTACACCCCCGGCCCTAATTTTTATACTTTATTTTGAAACCGGATCTCACGAAGTTGCAGAGGGCCTCACTAAGGAGAGAGAGACAGAGAGAGAGAGAGACAGAGAGAGAGAGAGAGAGCGAGAGAGCTGAGGCTGGCCGCGAACCCCGATCCTCAGGTCTCCGCCTCCCAAAGTACTGGGATTACAAGCGTGCGCCACCACGCCTGGCTCCTTGGTACATTTTAACACTTTCTGAGTGTTCAAGCATAAGAACATATTACATAATCAGAAAAACAGTTATTTTATAGTATGGCTTTCAATAATAATAGATCTGTTAATCTGTAACAACTTTCTAACTGAGGCCAACTAGAAAAATAGAAAAACTTAAAGTTAGGTTGAAGGCATTAAAGATCTAGCTATCTAGCTAAGAATAAAAGAATGGCATAAATAAAATCTAAAGGAAGTCAGAAATATGGACAGATAAGAAAAACAGGTCCTCCATTTTCAACCTGTTTAGGTTTGGAGGTCTTATGCTAAACTCAAAAGAGGTGGCTGAAAGGCTGATCAATATTTTTAAGCACTTTAGGGCTTGGTACAAATGTTATAGTCAGAGCTTATTAAGGTGCTCCATAAAACCACTGATGTTTTGGACTAGGATTTCAAAGGACTGAATGAATGAATTAGAAGTAAACCACCTTCTATGTAGATTGCAGTTCAGTTCAGTGTTACATATGAGGCTCAGAAAAGACTCACTCTCATAAATTGTATTAAGATAGTCTCAGAAAACTAGTGTCACCAGGCATCTAGCAGGAATAAAGAAAAAATATTCCCTGGAGGAATATAACAAAATGGATGTCCCATCAAAGACAGCCAGACACTTGAGAAGACAAGGCAATCTGAGGGAGAACCTGCAGAAATCCACATTAAATAGAAAAAAAGACCCATAAAGGCTCCAGATATTTGAATTACTGGAAAAATATTTGAAAATGAACATGCTTGCTATGCTTCAAGGGAATGAGGTAAGAATAAAAATATGGTAAGAAAACTACAAAAAATGACACCACTGATTTGTAAAAGAGAAAAATAACAATATCTCAAGTCAATAACTCAGTGGACGGATTTAACATCAGATCAGAAACAGCTAAAGAGAGAATTGGTTAACCGTAAATAGATCAGAAAAAATAAATCCAGAAAAAAAGCACATAGACAGGAAAGAAATGGGGCGGGTATAGAGTTAGATAGCTAAATGAGACAGTAAGAAGATCTGGAGTATATTATGATAATAATCATGACAAGAGAAATGAGGGGGAAAGATCACAAGAAAAACTGAAGATTTAATAGCTGAGAATTTTCCCAAAATGATAAAAGACATTGTCTTAGTCCACATCTGCGACTATAACAAAATACCCGAGACTGGGTAATTTATAACTAATACAAATGAATTTCTTTTTTTTTTAACTTTTTATGTTCATTTATTGGTGCATTGTAAATTATAATTATACATTTTGATATATGTCAGGGTATGAACATCATACATGCACACATTGCACATTTAGCCCTCCCTCCAAT
>PVJS01034019.1:0-21815 GCA_004027185.1 Glis glis
GGAGGGCCTCACTAGGTAGAGAGAGAGAGAGAGAGAGACAGGGAGGGAGGGAGGGAGGGAGGGAGAGAGAGAGAGAGAGAGACAAGGCTGGCCGCGAACCCAGATCCTCCAGTCTCCGCCTCCCAAAGTACTGGGATTACAAGCATGTGCCACCACGCCCGGCTTGCGAGTACCTTCTTAATGACTTGGAAGACTGGTTTATTTGTTTGTTTATCTATCTATCTATCTATCTATCTATCTATTTATTTATTTACTTGTTTTTCTTGGTACCCAGGGGCATTCTACCTTTGAGCCACACACTCAGCCCTTTTTATTTATTTATTTATCTTATTATTATTAGTGTGTGTGTGTGTGTGTGTGTGTGTGTGTGTGTGTGTGTTAGAGGATTGAACCCAGGGGCATTCAACCTCTGAGCTACACTCCCAGCCCTATTTTATTTTTATTTTGAAACAAGGTTGACAAGAGTTTCACTACTTACTGGGGCTGTCCTCGAACCTGTGATCCTCCTGTCTCCATCTCCCAAGGACTAGGATTACACTCCTGTACCACCACACCTGGCTCTTTATTTTTTATTTTGAAACAGGGTCTTGCTGAGTTGCTGAGAGTCTCACTAAGTTGCTAAGGCTGGTCTCAAACATGCACAAATCCTCCTATCTCAGCCTCCCAAGTACCGGCATGTGCCACCATGCCCAAAAAGAGTTCCTTCTTAATGACTTGGGAGACCAGATTTAAATGGTGAAATAGGCAGTGTGCAGGCTTGGTGGCACATGCCTGTAATCCCAGTACTTGGGAGGCTGAGACAGGAGGATCTTAGGTTTGAGACCAGCCTCAGCAACTTAGTGAGGCCCCCCAACAACTTAGAGAGACTCTGTTTCAAAATTTAAAAAATGAAAAGGGTTGGGGGGTAGCTTGGAGATAGAATGCCCCTGGTTCGATACCTAGTACCAAAAAAAAAAATATATGGCCAGCCATATTCATCTCCCTCCACCCTCTGCTCTGTCCAGCACCTCTAGGGGCTCCGCACACCTGTGTGGACACCCCAGCCTGCACGGCTAACCTCTGTTCACACTCCCTGTCAACTTCTGCATGGCCACGTTGTCTGCCCTGGAGCAGGGATGCTGTGAGGACGGCCTTTGTGCAGGGAATTCTGGGGCTCTAGGAGGCCCTGGTTCTGGGTGGGCATGTACCCTGGGTTCCATGGACTCCTCACTCCCTGGGGAAGTGCATAGCTAGAGGAGAGCAGGAGGGCCTAACCCTAACCCTAACCGTAACCCTAACCCCCTAAAGTCCTGGGTCCAAGATCAGGACCCCTCTTGCCCTGGTCCAGAGGCTACACCAGCGGTATCTGCTAGCTATGGTCAGAGTGGGCTGAATTCATTAGTGATGCTGTTTGAATCCCCTGGTCACCCCGTGTGTGTGTGTGTGTGTGTGTGTGTGTGTGTGTGTGTTTTACTGGAGGTTGAATTCAGGGATGCTCTACCTCCGAGCTACACCCCCCCCCCTTTTTATTTTTTTGTTTGGAAATGAGGTTTCCCTATGTTGCTGAGAGCCTCGCTAAATTGCTGAAGCTGGCCTTGAACTGGAAATCCTCCTGTCTCAGCCTTCCAAGTACTGGAATTACAGGCATGCACCACCATGCCCGGCTATATTTTTTATTTTGAAATGGTCTCACTAGGTTGTTGAGGGCCTTGCTAAGTTGATGAGGCTGGCCTTGAACCTGAAATTCTCCTGTCTCAGCCTCCCAAGTGCTGGGATGACAAGCGTGTGCGTCATCATGCCTGGCTCATCACAGCCCAAGAGATGTGCCACTCCACACTGTCCTTGTGTTCTGTTTCTGCTGGCCTGTGATGGGAACGTGGCTGGGTGGAGATAGACAGTGCTGGGCAGTGGTTAGAGCACCTGTGGCTAAATCCGCTCCATTGCTGACTGGCTGTGCAGGCCAGGCAAGTTACGTCGGCCCAAACCAGCTCTCTCAATGGCGAAATGAGGCAATGGGCTCTTTTTTTGGGGGGAGGGGGATACCGGGGATTGAACCCAGGGGCGTTCCACCTCTGCACTACACCCCCAGCCCTATTTTTTATCCTTTATTTTGAAACCAGGTCTCACAAAGTTGCAGAAGGCCTCACTAAGTAGCCGAGGCTGGCACCGGGATCCTCCGGTCTCCGCCTCCCAAGTACTGGGATTACAAGCGTGCACCACCACGCCCGGCAGCAATGGGCTCTTAAAGGGGAGGGGAGAACAGTACCGCCTCGCAGGGCTTGAGAGTGGCTCAGAGGAGGGGATCCGCATGAAGGGTTTGGCCGGGAACAGAAGCGCCCTTAATACACATGACCTGCTGGGAGCCGTGGAGCACACCTGTAATCTGAGTACTGGGAAGGCTGAGACAGGAAGATCACAGGTTGGAGACCAGCCTCAGCAACTTAGCGAGACCCTGTTTCAAAATAAGATAAAAATAAAAAGGGCTGGGGGTGTAGCTCAGAGGTAGAATCCCCCTGGGTTTAATCCCTAGGACCACACACAAATGTGGATATATATTATATATCCAGATATATCTTATTATATATCTTATATGGCTTATATATATGGCTTATTATATCCATATATGTCCATATGTGTATATATATATATATGCACACATACACATATACATATATATATGACCTATTATCATAACCAAGACTACAGATTTAGGACTGGGGGGGTGTAGCTCAGTGGTAGAGCACTTGCCTAGCATGTGCGAGGCCATAGGTTCAATCCCTAGCAGGCAGCATGGCAAAAAAAAAAAAAAAAAGAAAAAAGAAAAGAAACAATATGAGTTTTGCTGGGTGTGATGGCACCTGCCTATAATCTTAGTTCTTGAGAGGATGCGACAGGAGGATGACAGGTTCAAGGCCAGCCTTGGTAATTTAGAGAAACCCTCAGCAACTTAGCAAGACTCTGTTTCATAATTAAATAAATAAATAATGGTTGGGGGGTGTAGCTCAGAGGTAGAATGCCCCTGGGTTCATAAATAGCCAGGCGTGGTGGCGCAGGCTTATAATCCCAGTACTTGGGAGACTGAGACAGGAGGATCGCAGGTTCTCAGCCAGCCTCAGCAACTTGGTGAGGCCCTCAGCAACCTAGCGAGACCCTGTTTCCAAATAAAATAGGGCTAGGGTTATAGCTCAGAGGTAGAGTGCCCCTGGGTTCAATGCCCAGTACCCCAAAAATAAATAAATTACATAAAGAAATATTGAGTATGAGCAACCAAGGAGAAGCAGTTCCCTAAAACATCCCAGAAGCTCCTGAGCCTCTAGAGGAACACTCAGCCCCTGCCAGTCTGGTGCCGCTAACGTGGTGTCATCTGCATTAACCCACGAGGCCACAGGACTTGTTTGTTTGATATCGTCTCCCAATCTCAGCGCCACATCCCACAGCCTGGAAAACGCTGCCTGTCACAGCCTATGCTCCAAAGAAATGTCACCCCCACCCTCAGGCTCCCGATGGAGGTTGCACAGAGCACAAGTCCCACTGGGGGGTTTGTTTTGTTTTTAACATTTTTTTTGGTCCACTGCAACCTGCATATTGGACTCCTGGCCTCCAGGAAAGTTAACCCAAAGTTCTCGGGCGGACAAGGCCCGTGTCACAGGCTGAGGGACTCAGGAAGGGGTCGGGGAAAGGACGACACCTGGCTCTACTTCAGAGGGAAGAGTGACTCTGAGCCAAGACACCATCACAACTGGACACAGCGACTCTTTCTCTGCAAGTTGCTGCCTCTTAGGGTAAGGATAAGGGTTCAAGTTATGGCAATAAAGATTTTCCTAACCCGCTCAACAAAATGCAACAATAAACACCCTTTGGCCAGTTTCTAGTCTTTAATGTTGTTTTTGTTTTTTTGTGGTAGGAGGGATTGAACCCAGGGGCATTCTACCTCCGAGCTCCACCCCCAGCCCTATTTTTTTTATTCTTTATTTTGAAACAGGGTCTCACTAAGTTGCAGAGGGCCTCACTAAGTAGCTGAGGCTGGCCGCGAACCCGGATCCTCCTGTCCTGGCCTCCCAAGTACTGGGATTACAAGCGTGTGCCAACACGCCCGGCTATGATTCTTTCTTTCTTATTTATTTATTTATTTATTTATTTATTTATTATGGTACTGGGGATTGAACCCAGGGGGCATTCTACCTCCGGGCTACACCCCCAGCCCTATTTTTTATTCTTTATTGTGAAACAGGTATCACTAAGTTGCGGAGGGCCTCACTAAGTAGCTGAGGCTGGCCGCAAACCCGGATCCTCCAGTCTCAGCCTCCCAAGTACTGGGATTACAAGTGTGCGCCACCACGCCCGGCTTTATTTTTATTTTTTATTTATTTTTTATTATTTTTTTTTTTTTGCGGTACCAGGGATTGAACACAGGGGCGTTCTACCTCCGCGCTATGCCCCCGGCCCTATTTTTTATGCTTTATTTTGAAACCGGGTCTCATGAAGTTGCGGAGGGCCCCACTAAGGAGAGAGAGAGAGACAGAGAGAGAGACAGGGAAAGAGAGAGCGAGAGCTGAGGCTGGCCACGAACCCAGGACCTCCGGTCTCCGCCTCCCAAAGTACTGGGATTACAAGCGTGCGCCACCACGCCCGGCTTTTATTTTTATTTTGATACAGGGTTTTGTAAGGTTGATGAGAGTCTCACTACTTGCTGAGGCTGTCCTCAACCCTCTGATCCTCCTGTCTCAGCCTCCCAAGTACTGGGATTACAAGCGAGCACCATCACGCCTGGCTCTTATTATTTGTTTATTTATTTATTTATTTATTTATTTTGGTACGGGGGACTGGACACAGGGGTGCTCTACCTCTGAGCTACACCCCCAACATTTTTATTTTTTATTTGTATTTTGAAACAGGGTCTCATTAAGTTGCTGAGGGTCTTCTTAAATTGTTGAGGCTGCTCTCAAACCCGTGATCCTCCTGTCTCAGCCTCCCAAGTACTGGGATTACAGGTCTGTGCCACCACGTCCGGCTGAGTTTCTAGCCTCTTCCTTGTTATCATTTTATTTGTTTATTTATTTTTGTGTGGTACTGACGATGGAACCCAGGGGCATTCTACCTCCGAGTTACAACCCCAGCCCTATTTTATTCTTTTATTTTGAAACAGGGTCTCACTAAGTTGCTGAGGGCCTCACTAAGTTGCTGAGGCTGGCTGCAAACCTGCGATCCTCCTGTCTCAGCCTTCCAAGTACTGGGATTACAAGTGTGTGCCACCACGCCCGGCTCCTTGATACCATTTTAGCTACACGTGGTGTCCATTTGGGCTGTTAGAACAGAATACCACAGATGGGGTTGTGGAAACCCCCGAAAAAGTAAAAGTATGAGAAAGTTAAGTTACAATCCCCAAACAGGGTTAACTTATCGGTCGGTCGTAAATTCAGTTGTAAACTCCTGCCAACTGGGTCGTACTGATCTGGCCCTAAACCCGGGTCTGCTGTGCCTATCAGTGGCCATTAACATACCTAAAGTAATTGCATTGCTGCATCCCAATATCTTGCTTGTTTACCTTGAAGAAGACTCGCATGTGACTGCTCACACGGAGCCATCTGTACATTTTTTTTTCTTTATAAAACCCCTGCCCCCTGGAGAAGGGCACGGAGTAACTCAGAGGTCTGATTGGAGACCTGGGTCTCCGTCCCGGCCGGTAATAAAGGCTTCTAATCTGCTCTTAAAACTTCTCTCATCTCTCTGGTTTTTGTGACAACTCGGTTATGGCATTTTGATCTTTATCAGGGTGGCTTATAAATACCACAGACAGGGTGGCATTATAAATAGCAGACATTTATTTCTCACAGTTTGGACGCTGGACATTGAGATCAGGGAGACGGCACGTTTGGGCTCTGGTGAGGGCCTGCTTCCTGGTTCAAAGATGGCGGCTCCTTGCTGTGTCCTGATAGAAGGAGCAAGGGGAATTCTCTGGAATCTCTATCAAGAGGGCACTAACCCCACTGAGGAGCATTCCATCCTTGTGCCCTAATCACACCCCACCCCCCAAGGCCTCACCTCAAATGCTATCACACTGGGGATTAGGTATCAACAAATGAATTTCGGGGGAACACAAGCATTCGGTCTATTGCACATAAGTTTCTTTGTTCTTGGTAGAATACCCCAAGGTTGCTGAGGCTGGTTAGATAAAGAGAAGACTTCTGCTTCTGTGGAGAAGATCTGGACCTGAATCCCTGTGAAGGAGCTGCTATCTCTTGGGAGGGAGAAGATAGGTCACGATCTCCCAGTGCGGGTCAGAGAGAGGAGGGCACAAACATCTTTGCAGCTGGGAGCCGCAAGTTCCCACGTCTCCCTGGGAGATTTTTAGCCGGCGGCCACGAAGCCGGACCCGGTCATCTTTCTCCTTACATACTCAACTGAGAGACGGGCTCTATTCAGGACTGATTCCCTGGATTCTTCCTGGGCTTCTCTGCTCTGCTGATTCTAAATCTGAGACCGCAGTCCCAGCGGGCACCCTAGGGTCCAGACGAAGAGCAGGCGCCGTCCTGTTCACTGAGGGAGGCAGATACTTGCGGGTTTTCGGCATCTCCCTCTGTCTTGGAGAGATACCACCGGCTTGGTGTTGGAAAACGAGGGACCAGAGGAGGTGGCTCAGTCGTCCTCGTCCTCGTCTTCATCCTCCGTGTCCTTGTTGGGGGCGCACCTCTGGAAACACTGCACCACGGTGGCCAGGAAGAAACTGGAGATGATGGCGGCGATGGAGACGGCCACGCCCGAGAAGATGATGATGAACAGGTCCGTGAGCGACAGGCTGAACTTGCACTCGCTGAAGCTGGCCTCCGACAGCTCGCGCAGGGCCACCCTGCGGTTCTCCAGGGGCAGCGAGCACTGGATCTCGTCCAGGCCTGTGGAGGGGCGGTGGCAGGAGAGAGAGGTTTAGCCTTGTACCCCGCAACTGCATAAACGTTGATCAGGTACTGGGGATGGAACCCGGGGCATTCTACCTCCAAGCTACATCCCCAGGTCTTTAAAAAAACAAATGTAGCCAGGCGTGGTGGCGCACGCTTGTAATCCCAGTACTTGGGAGGCTGAGACCCGAGGATCCAGGTTTGCGGCCAGCCTCAGCTACTTAGTGAGGCCCTCCACAACTTAGTGAGACCCTGTTTCAAAATAAAGAAAAGAAATAGGGCTGGGGGTGTAGCTCAGAGGTAGAATGCCCCTGAGTTCAACCCCCAGTACTACAAAAAAAAAATCCAGCTATACCACTCCTGGGTATCTTTCCAAAGGGGTTGACAGCAGAGAAGTACAGTAATATATGCATACCCATGTTCATAGCAGCACAATTCTCAGTAGCCAAATTATAGAACCAACCTAGGTGTCCATCAACAGATGAATGGTTTACAAAACTATGGGATATCCACACAATGGAATTCTATTCAGCAATAAAGAAGAACAAAATTATGTCATTTGCAAGAAAATGGAAGGACCTGGAGAACATTATGTTAAGTGAGATTAGCCAGTCACAGAAAGTGAAGGGTCATATGTTTTCTCTAATATGCACAAGATAGGGAGTAATGGGGATACCAGAGGGACTCCAGATAATGGAGGAGAAACCTCAGTGGAGCCAGGGAGGTGTTCTAAGGGAAGGGGCAGGGGAAGAGTGAGGTTCATTAATGGAATTACTACCATTAGCTATGTGTACAAATGTGAAAATACCAATGCCAATCTCAGTACTCTGTATGGGGAAGGGGGGAGATAGGGAGGCAGCCGGGGAGGGGGGAGCCCACCAAGTGCTGTGTGCATGTATGTCACTGTCAACATGATTTACATTATGATGTGAGACTATAATGCACCAATAAAAGCATATTAAAATTTTCTTTATCTTGAAACAGGGTCTCACTAAGTTGCTGAGGGTCTCACTGAATTGCTGAGGCTGGCCGCGAACCTGTGATCCTCCTGTCTCAGCCTTACAAGCACTGGGATTACAGGTGTGCACCACCACACCCGGCACAAAGCCAGTGCTCACCAAGCCATCAAGGCAGGAGCACCCCTCTGAAAATAAGAGAAGAAAAGCTAATGGAATTTAAACTTTTTTTTTTAAGTCTCTGAGTAATCATCATGAGAAAAATCAGGACATGCTGGTCTTCTTGACCTAGTTTAAGGTTCAGTCGTGTTTTGATTTGGAATCACTCAGGGTGGAGAAGGAAGGAAGGGCGCCGTCCTCTGTTTAGGGCTTAGGACCTCTGTAGACCTGGGCCATAGCGAGCATGGGGGAGGGGAAGGGGCACAGATGCTCAGGGAGGTGAGCGGTGCTACCCAGCCCTCCAGTGTGCAGGGCCGTGTCCCCATCCTCCTGTTCACTGTGCTCAGGCAGAGAGAAACCTAGGGTTTGCACAAGATCATAGGAACCCCTACCCCGAAAGGGTTTTCCCTTGGCGGGAGTGGGGAAACGAGGGTACAGCTGAAGGCGGCTCCAGTAGCACTCAGCACTTGGAAGCTCGGGGGAAGCACTGTGTGCCAAAGAATCATCCACGCCTGGGCTAAAATGCAGGTTCCTGGGCACTGCCCATGGAGAATCGGATCCAGGAAGGCTGGAGGTAGGGCCCCCAACTCTGAAAATTTTTTTTGGTAGTACTGGGGATTAACTCAGGGGTGCTCTATCACTGAGCTGCATTCTGGGCCTTTAATTGATTTATTGATTGAGACAGAGTCTCACTAAGTTGCTTAGGCTGGCCTCAAACCTACAATCCTCCTGTCTCAGTCTCCCCAGTTGCCAGGATTACAGGCCTGCACCACCATGCCCAACACGACTCTTTCTTTCTTTCTCTCTCTCTCTCTCTCTCTCTCTCTTTTGAGGTACTGGGGATTGAACACAGGGACATTCTACCTTCAAGCTATACCCCAGCCCTTTATTTATTTTTTGTTTTGTTTTGAAACAGGGTTTCACTAGGTTGCTGAGCATCTCATTATATTGCTGAGACTGTCTTCAAACCCATGATTCCCCCGTCTCATCCTCCCAAGTACAGGGATTACAGGTGTGCACCACCACACCAGGCTCAAGTCTGCTTTTTTTTTTTTTTTTTTTTTTTTTTTGCGGTACCGGGGATTGAACCCAGGGGCATTCTACCTCCAAGCTACACCCCCAGCCCTATTTTTTATTATTTATTTTTGAAACAGGGTCTCACTAAGTTGTGGAGGGCCTCACTAAGGAGCTGAGGCTGGCCGCAAACCCGGATCCTCCTGTCTCAGCCTCCCAAGTACTGGGATTACAAGCATGCCCCACCATGCCCGGTTTCAACTCCGCACCTTTAATAATCAAGTGATTCTGCTGCTGGCCCAGGGGCATACTTTGAGAAGCATTATTTACTAGATGTTTAGGGGAGAGGGCGAGGGGTTTGAGAACTTCTGGGACACTCACCCCTAACACACACAGAGATGCCCTCTCAAACTCTGTGTTATACATTGGGGCTGTCTTTAAGATTTCAGTTGAAGAGAGTCTGACTAATTCAAGTCTCACTAATTCAAACCTTCCAAAAATAGAGCAACTAAGCGTGTATTAAGTAATTCCTTTATAATAATAATCACCACACTACTATCTCCACAATAAATGCTACAGAGAACTTACCATGAGTCAGGAGTTGTTCTAAGCACCTACCATATATTAACTCATTTAATTCTTACAACAACTTCGTGGGATAGGTCCCAATATCATCCCCACTTTCCAGACAGAGAAACAGACTCAGAGAGGTGAAGAAACTTGCCCAACACTGCACAGCTCAAGAGCAGACGTTGGAGGAAGAGTGCACTGCATTCTTCCTTATGTGCTGTCCATATATAGATACGGACAGGGTCTCGCTAAGCTACCCAGGCTGGCCTTGAACTTGCGATTCTCCTGTCTCAGCCTCCCGAGTAGTTGGGATTACTGTATGTGCCATAGCACCAAGCTGCAGCTTACAAGTTAGACAATAATTGAGTAGATCAAGACAGGCACAGCAGAGAGAGCAAGGAGAATTTCACATGAGCTGAGCTGGGAAACAGGGACATGTGTGGAGATGAAGTCTTTGACAGCCTTCGAGTGAATATTATGAACAGAGCCCCCCAATTCCACCACCAAACCTCACTGCACATGAATCAGAGGTATAGACTAGTGAAGTGTGGAGCCACTAAAGCCTATTTGTTACCAAGCACAATCTACTCAGCTTAACTGACACATGCACAGTATGAACTATGTACCAACCCAAATGACCACTGCGATTCTACAACCCTCAGATATAAGGGAATACATGACTTTAGAATGCATAAAGAGCTCAGATCTTCTGTGTCTGGTCTGGAAGAGGAGAAAAAAACAAATAAACCAGGTGTGGTGGCGTAAGCTTGTAATCCCAGTACTTGGGAGGCTGAGACCGGATGATCCGGGTTTGTGGCCAGCCTCAGCTACTTAGTGAGGCCCTCCGCAACTTTGTGAGACCTTGTTTCAAAATAAAGAATAAAAAATAGGGCTGGGGGGTATAGCCTGGAGGTAGAATGCCCCTGGGTTCAGTCCCCAGTACCACAAAAAAAAAATAAATAAAAAACAAATAGAGCAGTTATAACTAACAGTTCCATTACACCTACTATCTGCAGACATTGTTCTTAGTGCTACATATGGAAGCACTGGGAACCTAGCTCACTGGTACAGGGCTTGCTAGTATGTGTGTGGCCCTGGGTTTGATCCCCAGGACCACCAAAAAAAAAAAAGGGCAGGGAATCCAACTTAAGTGCTATCTACATATTATTTCAATTCTCACAATAACCGTAGGAGGTAGGTACTATTGTTATGTCCATTTTATGAGTGAGAAAACAAAAGTGCAGAGAAGCTGTGTAGCTTTCTGGGGCAGCACAGCTTTGTGGTGCGAAGCTGGGATTGGAGCCAGGCATCTGGCCTCGGAGGCTTGCTCTGACCTCTGCTCCCACGGCGCCTGTCTCCAGTGGACGCAGCCCGGGAGCTGCGAGGACAAGGTGTGGACATTCAATTCCCCTGCCTCCGGTCCTTGCTTACTTTGGGGGCCCTTCCAGCTCTCAGGAAAGCCCTCATTTGCTCTCGTTTCCAATGCTTCCGGGTTGCAAAGAGCCGACCGACCCTCGGCCCATTTCCAGCATTATCTGAAAATCAAGATGATTTCTTCGCACCTTGCTATCAGCCGGCCTGTATCCAGCAAAGAGCGGCCCCTGTCAATTGCCCAGCACCCCTGCAACCACGTGGGGGTGCTTATTTGTCTTTGCTTCTCCAGCTCAGAAGCAGAAGGTGGAGGGAGGGTGTCTGTGCTGCCTCCTACCTTCCGTCCATCCTGCCCATCTCTTAGGTCATCCACAGCCAATCCACTGATGCGTTCCTCCCTGTGGGGACTGTTGCTTAGCAACCAGATTCTGAACTCCCTCCTCTCCTGGAACCAGTGCCTGCTCTATGGGCCCAAATATGATGGACCAGAGCTCTGTGGGCTTCCCGAGCTTACACTGGATCACAGATTTTGACAGTTTCTCTCTCTCTCTCTCTCATAGTGGGGGTTGAGCCCCAAGGGCACTCTACCTCTGAGCTATAGCCTCAGCCCTATTTTATTTTTTATTTTGAAACAAGGTTTCACTAAATTGCTGAGGGCCTAAATTGTTGCTGCTGATCTCAAACCTGCAATCCTCCTGTCTCAGCCTCCCAAGTGCTGGAATTACAAGCATGGGCCACTGTGTGCGGCTCCTTCCTTCCTTCCTTCCTTCCTGCCTGCCTGCCATACTTGGGACTGAATCCAGGGGCACTCTGCCATTGAGCTACATCCCTTTTAATCTTTTATTTTGAGACACACTCTTATTAAGTCTCCCAGGCTGGCCTCAAACTTGCCATCCTCCTGCCTCAGCCTTTGGAGTGGCTGGGAGTACAGGCAAGTGTCACTGTGCCCAGCTCTTTTTCATAAAGAAGCCAAACTTAAGTGGGGCATGGTGGCACATGCCTGCAATCCCAGTATGTGGGAGGCTGAGACAGGAGGATCTCAGGTTCGAGGCCAGCCTCAGCAACTTAGTGAGACCCTGTTCCAAAACAAAAAATTAAAAAAAGGGTTGGGGGTGTAGCTCAGAGGTAGATGCCTCTGGGTTCAACTCCCAGTATGACAAAAAAACAAACAAACAAACTTCTGCCTACTTCTTCTGAGCCATTTGAATAAAACTACAGAGCTTTAAGACAGTTTTATTGGGGCTACGTTGCAGACACAGATTTCTTCAGTGGATAAATGAATTGACCTGCCGGGCGTGGTGGCGCACACTTGTAATCCCAGTACCTGGGAGGCTGAGATAGGAGAATCACAGGTTCGCGGCCAGCCTCAGCTACTTAGTGAGACCCTCCACAACTTAGTGAGACCCTGTTTCAAAATAAAGAATAAAAAATAGGGCTGGGGGTGTAGCTTGGAGGTAGAATGTTCCTGGGTTCAATTCCCAGGACTGCAAAAAAAAAAAAAGAATCAACCTGCCTCTTCTTAACAGCCCACCCCCCACCAAGGATATAATGAAAACAAATGAGAAGGCACTGGACTGCAGGAAGCCCAGGCAGTTGCTAAAGCCAGGAGCTTATCTGCAACCCACAAGCTCCCAACAGGTCATGATTTCGCTAGAGAAGCATCATAGAAATCCTCGTCCATAGTCGGGCGCCGTGGTGCACGCCTGCCATCTAGAACTTGGGAGGCCGAGATAGGAGGATTGCAGGTTCAAGGCCAGCCTCAGCAACTTAGCAAGACCCTATACAAAATGGAAAAGGCTGGGGATGTAGCTCAGGGATAGGGCATCCCTGGTTTTCACTCCCAGTATAAAGAGAATGAAAGAAGAAGAAAGAGAGGGGAGAGGAGAGGAGGGGAGGGGAGGGGAGGAGGGAGAGGGAGAGGAGGGAGAGGGAAAGGAGGGAGAGGGAGAGGGAGAGGAGGGAGAGGGAGAGGAGGGAGAGGGAGAGGAGGGAGAGGGAGAAAGAAAAGAGAAGAGAAGAGGAGAGGAGAGGAGAGGAGAGGAGAGGAGAGGAGAAGAGAAGAGAAGAGAAGAGAAGAGAAGAGAAGAGAAGAGGAAGAGGAAGAGGAAGAGGAAGAGGAAGAGGAAGAGGGAGAGATTCTGGTCCCCGATGAGCAGAATTGATGGCGCAGAGGTGCCGCGCGTAGCCCGGAGCTCTGGCCGTGAACCCGGCCTCCGCGGGCCTCCCTCTCCTGCAGTCAGTTCCGATTTCCACAATGTTCTTTGTGCCTCGAGATTAGTCTTGGCATTTTTACAAAGTGACGATTTTAGAAAATGTCACCTCACATTTCTCTGCGGCTGGAAGAAAAGAATTTGTTGGGAACACGCCACGCAAGCCCACCAGGGGTGGGGACGGTGGGCCGAGGCTGTGTACGGCTTTCGTGATAAGATACACTGACTTAATGGCTTTTCTGTAGCTCACAAAGGCCAGAGAAATAAGATGAGCTGGACAAAGAGCGTGAGCCAGGCAGACAGGGCATCTGGAGCCATCTGCTGAGGCACCGAGACCGCCTGCACAACTCCGGAGTTGAGGCTTCTGACTCGGCGTCCCCACTTCTCTGCTGCAGCACCTTCTTGTAGATCAGGGTTTCTCACCCGTGGTCCTGTTGACATTTGGGGCAGGACAGTTCTCGGTTGGGGCTGTCCTGTGCACTGAAGGCTGCTTAGCAGCCTCCCTGGTCTCTACCCAGCACACACCAGGGATGAGCCAGTGTGGCCATCAAAAATGTCTCCAGGACGCCGGACGTGGTGGCGCACACTTGTAATCCCAGTACTTTGGGAGGCGGAGACCAGAGGATCCAGGTTCGCAGCCAGCCTCAGCTCTCTCTCTCTCTCTCTCTCTCTACCTAGTGAGGCCCTCTGCAACTTCGTGAGACCCGATTTCAAAATAAAGTATTAAAAAAATAGGGCCGGGGGTGTAGCGTGGAGGTAGAAAGCCCCTAGGTTCAATCCCTGGTACTGCAAAAAAAAAAAAAAAAGTCTCCAGCCCGGCACAGTGGCACATGCCTGTAATCCCAGTACGAGAGACAAAGACAGGAGGATCACAAGTTGGAGGCCAGCCTCAGCCATTTAGAAAGACCCTGTTTCCAAATAAAAAAGAGCTGGAAGTGTAGCTTAGAGGTAGATGCCCCTGGGTGCAATCCCCAGTAAGAGATAAACAAACAAACTAAAAAGGTCCCCAGTCATTGCCAGTGTCCCCTGGGTGGGGAGGACACTGTCCCTGGGTTGAGAGCCACTGCCTTAGACTGCGATGCTCTGTTAAGTAGGTAGCTGTTATGGACTGAACATTTATGTGTAGAAAAAAAAAAAACAGGAACTTTCCTCCTACTCCGCTTTCATTCAACAACCACCATTCCAGGAGCCTTCGGGGACCTCCAAAGGTGGGGGTCTCTTCTCCCCACCAGCAGGCCAGCGATTCTGCCAGGGACACCAGCTGGCTGTCCTCTACCCCAATTCTCTTCTGACACCGTCTACCTGGTGGCGGCAGATCAGGAGGGAAGACTCGGTCCCCTAGTGCGCCCCCACACCCCGAGGACTTCAGGTGCAGCCTCTGGCCCCAGGTTGTGTTCCCTGTGCTTCCGGGGACACGCTATGAGCTGGGGTTCCTGGAACCCCCTCCTCAGGCTCCATCAATTTGCCTGAGAACTCAGGGAAACACAGTTACTAGGTTATTATGAAGGACTTTGCAAAGGATACAGATGAACAGATGCGAGTGCGGTATGGGGGCGGGGCATAGAGCTGCCCCGCCCTCTCCAGGCTCCGCCCTCCACCTCCTCAGCTCTCCACACCCATCCTCTGGGGTTTTATGGAGGGTTTACTACACAGGCATGATTGCTTAGATCACTGGCCTTTGGAGATCAACTTAACCTCCAGCCTCTCTCCCCTCCGCAGAGGTTGGGACAGGCTCAGAGTCCCGACCCTCTAATCCCACCTTGGGATTCCCAGTGACCAGCCCCATGCTGGGGCTGCTGGGCCTGGGCCGCCTCCTTAGCATGCAGGACACCGTCCTTGGGAGATCCTAAGGATGTTAGGGTCACATGCCAGGAAATGGGGACTAAGACCAAATATGTATTTCACAATATCACAGTCTGTGTGTCCCCAACACTTGTATATTAAAGCCCTAACCCCCAATATGATGGTATAAGGAGTTAGAAGATGGGCTTTTTTTTTTTCAGTACTGGGGATTGAACCCAGGGGCATTCTACCTCTGAGCTACATCCCCAGACCTATTTTTTATTCTTTATTTTGAAACAGGGTCTCACTAAGTTGCAGAGGTCCTCACTAAGTAGCTGAGGCTGGCCGCGAACCTGGATCCTCCTGTCTCAGCCTCCCAAGTACTGGGATTACAAGCGTGCACCACCACGCCCGGCAGAGACAGCTTTTGGGAGGTGATTAGGGTTAGGTGAGGCCAGAAGGGTGGATCCCTCCTGATGAGATTAGTGTCCTTATGAGGAGAGATAGCAGAACTCCTCCATCTCTTCCTTCCTTTTTTCTTTTCTCTCTCTCTTTTTTTTTTTTTTTTTTTTTGTTCTGGGGATTGAACCCAGGGGCTTTCTAGCTCAGAGCTATACACCCAGCCCGATTTTAATTCTTTATTTTGAAACAGGGTCTCACTAAGTTGCGGAGGGCCTCACAATTTGCTGAGGCTGGCCCCGAACCTGTGATTCTCCTGTCTCAGCCTCCCAAGTACTGGGATTACAAGGGTGTGCCACCACGCCCGGCTTCTCTCTCTCTTTTTGTACTGAAGATTGAATCCAGGAGCATTCTCCCTCTGAACTACACCCCCAACTTATTTATTTATTTATTTTAATTTTGAAACAGGATCTAAGTTGCCGAGGCTGGCCTCCAACCTGCGATCCTCCTGTCTCAGCCTCCCAAGACCTGGGATTACAGGCGTGCATCACCACGCCTGGGCTCCCTCTGTCTCTCTCTGCCTCTCTGTTTCTGTTGGTCTGTCCCTTTCTCTCTGCCACGTGAGGACACAGTGAGACGGTGGCCTTCTGTAAAGTGGCAGGAGCACCTGCCAGAGCCCCCGCTTTGCTGCCACCCTGAGCTCCGACTTGCAGCCTCCAGCACTCTGAAGAACTAAACCTGTGTTGTTCACACTCTCTAGCCTGCTAATCTGTCATAGCAGCCCGAGAAGACTGAGGCAGTAGCCTTCAAGGACAAGTCTGCGCTTGGTTACTAAGTAGACATGTAGCTAGTATACCGCTTCCTGTAATCCCCACATTGAACCCAACAGGTGAGGCTCTATGCCTGGCACCATGAAGGATACAAAGAAGGAGAGAGAGAGCCAGAGCAGGAAGGGAGGGAGGGAGGAGGAAGGAGGAAGACAGGCCGGAGGGGCAGAGGGGCCCTGGCCTTGAGGCGCTTGGGTCTAGCGGGAGAGGCATCAGGGCACACATGCAAAGAGCACGTCAAGATAGAACGTGCAAGCCCGGTGTGGTGGTGCACACCTGTAATCCCAGTACTGGGGAGGCAGAGACAGGAGGCTGGCAGGTTCAAGGACAGCCTCCGCAACGTAGTGAGTCTCAGCAACCAAGTGAGACCCTGTTCCAAAATAAAAAATAAAATAGGGCTGGGAGTGTAGCTCGGAAGAAGAATGCCCCTGGGTTCCATTCCCAGTGCCCCTAAAATAAAAAAGAAAGAGTGTGAAGTTGCACACAACAGGTCCGGGCAAAGCCACACGGGCTGAGAGCAGAGGGCGGGAGGGGCTGTGGGAGCTGGAGGCCCTGTATTATCCTCAAGCCTGTTAGAGCTGAGAGTCATCACCACTGGGGGGGCGACTATAATTATCCTCATGTCATGGGTGGCCACACTGAGGCACAGAGAGGGAAAGTGACTTTCCCAGGGCCACACAGCAAGGAAATGCTGGGACTGAAACCAGGCAGACTGGCTCCAGAGTCTGAGGGCCACACTGAGCCACCAACCCTTCCTGGCAGCCAGACTCAAGGCTGCAGCAGCCCAGCCGGTGCCTCAGGACCAGCTCCCTCGGGGCAGAGAGTCTGCTAAGGAGACGTGCTAGAACTCTCCAG
Organism: Glis glis; assembly: GCA_004027185.1. Taxonomy (NCBI): domain Eukaryota; kingdom Metazoa; phylum Chordata; class Mammalia; order Rodentia; family Gliridae; genus Glis; species Glis glis. Next base: position 17,016 of record PVJS01034019.1, read on the forward strand.
GGCCCTCCTGGTCCCAGGCCACGAGCTGGACAGACACCTTGTCAGAAGGGCCCCACGGCACTCTGAGATGCAGACGTGGAGACGCGCCAGCCCGTGAGCATCACAACTGGTCCGCGGGGCTGCTCCTCCACCTGGGGTCTGGGCGGAGGTGGCCAGCCCTGGCTGGGGTGGGGCCGTGAGTGCCAGCTGCAGATGTGGGAGCAGGAATGTGGGATGCTAAGAGCTCTCAGCAGGAGGCCTGGGACCACCCGTAGGTGTCCTAGGAGGATGCATGTATTAGCTAGGTCTCCAGAGGAACAGAGCCAATAGGACACACACACACACACACACACACACACACACATCTATATCTAGCTATCTACGTATATACATATATATTTATCTATATCTATGTCTATCTATCTATCTATTTTTGTTTTTGTTTTTGTGGTGCTGGGGATGGAACCCAGGGCATTCTACCTCTGAGCTACATCTCTAACCCTATTTTAGTATTTTTTATTTTGGAACAAGATCTCACTAAGTTGTGAAGGGCCTCACTAAGTTGCTGAAGCTGGCCTTGAACCTGTGATCCTCCTGTCTCAGCCTCCCAAGTACTGGGATTACAAGTGTGTGCCACCATACCCAGCTATCTATATATGTAGAGAGAGAGACTTATCACAGGTTGCGCGCCCCTAATCTGACAATACAAAATCCACAATGCCCCCAAATCTAACTTTTGTGTGTATGTGTGTGTGTGTGTGGTACTGGGGATGGAACCCAGAGGCATTCTACTTCTGAGCTACACCTGTAGTCCTTTTTTTTTTTTTTCGGTACCGGGGATTGAACCCAGGGGCGTTCTACCTCCGAGCTACACCCCCAGCCCTATTTTTTATACTTTATTTTTGAAACCGGGTCTCACGAAGTTGTGGAGGGCCTCACTAAGTACCTGAGGCTGGCCGCGAACCCGGATCCTCCGGTCTCTGCCTCCTAAGTACTGGGATTACAAGTGTGCGCCACCACACCCGGCTCCTTTTTTTTTGTTTGGAAACAGGGTCTCACTACACTGTTGAGGCTGGTCTTCAACCTGCGATCCTCCTATCTCAGCCTCTCAAGTTCTGGGATGACAGGCGTGCTCTACCATGTCTGGGTCCTTATTCTTCAAGAACAGAGGTCAGCGAGCTACATACAGTTCACAGGCCGCGTCCTTCTTCCTTCCCTATATGTTTGTAAATAACATCTTCATACACAGTCAGGCCCCTTGGGTTCTATATTGTCTATGGCTACTTTTGGCCCACCACAGCAGAGTTGAATAGTTGAGACAGGGCATACAGTCCCCAGTGCCGGAAATATTTCCCATCTGGCCTTTATAGAGAAAGTGTGCCAACTCCTGTTCAGCATTCAACCCAGAAAATACCTCCTCCCGGAAGCCTGCCCAGAATGCTCCCAGGATTCCCCTTGGCTCAGGCCTCCATCAACAAGTTCTCCTGCTCCCAGAAGGTCTGTGTCTCCCGACTCAGGACCTGTGCACAGGCAGTAAATGTGCACTGCACAAACCGAGAAAACCCAGAACAAGCCAGAACTGTCCAGATGACAAGAATCCTGGGGCGCTGTTCCCAGTCGCAGTACTGAAGGTGAGCCGGAAGTCTATAAATAAAGTCTAGTGCATCCAAGACCCAATGGGAAGTCACACAGTGGTTGTGACGGGCCACACGGGCTACGTCTCAAATGTGCAGTTGGTTTAGTGAACACTCGTGCAAGCCTGGGGTCTAGACCCATGGACAAGGTCAGTTCTTAGTGGCAAAAATGTAGGGGACCATTAATTCTTAGGGTTTCCCTTCCTTCTTCATGGAAGCTCATCCCAGACACAAGGTGTTCTCCCATTTCTTATAGATAATTTATTTTAAAAAATCAATAGCTGATGGCACGATAGATACCGTTCCCTCCCTGGACCTAAAACCAAATAAGTAGGAATCAGAAAACAGGACGATGAGCGGCTGCCTGCCTGCCTCTGCCTCCTAGGCTGCCCCAAATTCCCCTTGGCAGCCAGAATGGATCTCTTACAGAGAAGCTTACATCCCTGTCAACCCTCTGCTCGTCACCCCCTCAACAGCTCCCCACTGCACTCAAAATGAAGTCCGCCATCCTCACTCCACCCCCAAACTATTTTACTCCACTTTGTATGACATTCTGCAAGTACCTGGAGTGCAGGCTACCCCAGGGCCTTGGCCCCTGATCCCTCTGCGCGGCTCGCTCCATTCTCATGCTCTCTATGTATCTCTCTCTGTCTCTGTCTCTGTCTCTCTCTTTCTCAACTGAGAATGATACCCAGAGGCGCCGGACCACTGAACTACAATCCCTAGCCACATATATATATATATATACATATTGTGTGTGTGTTTGTGTGTGTGTGTGGTGTTGGGAATTGAACCCAGAGGCATTCTACTTCCGAGCTACATCCCCAGACCAGTTTTATTTATTTATTTTTTTTGGATACAGGGTCTCACTAGGTTGCTGAGAGCCTCACTAAATTGCTGAGGCTATCCTCGAACCTGCGATCCTCCTGTCTCAGCCTCCGAGTACTGGGATTACAAGCATGCTATATTTTTTTATTTTGAGACGGGGTCTCACGCGTTTTCTCATGCTGGCCTTGAACTTGTGATCCTCCTGCCTCAGCCTCCTGAGTAGCTGGGAGTACCAGCAGGTGTCACCTTGCCCCATGGACTCCCTCACTTTCTTCAGGTGTCTGCTCAGGGGTCACCTTATGGGAAGGTCTCCCCTCCCCCATCTAGAGCAGCCCTCTCCCTCCCCCCACCATCATCCTCCACCCCACCTGGCTCTGCGTTTCCTGCCCTCGGCACCGCCTGACCTACCAGGCCCGTATTTGTGTATCTGGTGTTTCTCTGACCTTTCCCCATTCAAATGTCAGCTCTGGGGCGTCACCATTTTTGCTTTCTTCCCTGCTGTATCCAGCACTCAGAGCTTGCAAACAAGATGCTAGAATGCAGGTATGAATAAAGATAGGATCAGAGAGCGTGACTTCATGTGGCCGCAGACAGTGCCCTAAACGGTCTTTCCTAACAGCCAGATGGACCTCCCAACAGCCCAAGGTGCCGGACCAGCACAGTCCCCTCCCCAGCAGGACAGAGGGCCCTTCCCCCAATCCAGCAGCGCAAGACTCTCTGGGGGAGAGAGAGGCTGGATGTGTGTCGTCCAAGCTCTTCCCCCCTGGGAGCTGGAAACAGGGGCAGTGGGAGCACCAGAGCCCCCTGGCAGCCCTGCCCTGGGCCAGTGATCTGAGCACTCTAGATTACCTACATCCCCTCTTTTTTTGTTACTAGGGATCGAACCCAGGGGCATTCTACCTCGAGCTACACCCCAGCACTTTTCATTTTTTTATTTTCAAACCGGTCTCCCTACGTTGCCGGGGGCTTCGCTAAATTGCCAAAGCTGGCCTCAAATCAGCGGTCCTCCTGTCTCAGCCTCCCAAGTACTGGGATTACATGCAGGTGCCCACGGCACACCCAGCACCTACATCCTTTTAATTCACAAAACTAACTCTGTGGCTGGCACCACAAGGATCCGGTTCATAGATTAGGAGACTGAGCTGGCGCGTTACCTGCTGAACATTTATCTCCTGAGAATGGTAGAGCCAAGATCTAGAATCAGGCGGTGTGGGCCTGGAGCGATGCAGCTCGCCATCACCCTCCCCCAGTGCCTTAAAAGGACTGCTCAAGTTACGGCTGGGTACCGAGACCCCGAGGGTCACAGAGTCATAGCAAAGCTCCCCAGTGCGCTGCGAGGCGGGTTTGGGACTCTGCTACCTCCGGTGGTGACCCCAGCCACGGCACTCAGTGGACGGAGCATCGAGAGGTCATTCTAAAGTGTTGTGTTCCTTTCTTTTTTTTTTTTTTTTGTACTGGGGATTGAACCCAGCGGCATTCTACCTCTGAGCTACACCCCCAGCCCTATTTTTTATTCTTGATTTGGAAACAGGGTCTCACTAAGTTGCGGAGGGCCTCACTAAGTAGCTGAGGCTGGCTGTGAACCCTGATCCTCCAGTCTCAGTCTCCCAAGTACTGGGATTACAAGCGAGCGCCACCATGCCCGGCTCTGTTGTGTTCCTTTCTTAGGGCTGTCGTGACATATGACCACAAACCAGGGGGCTTAAGACAAATGTATTCTCTCATGGTTCTGAGGGCCAACATTCTGAAGTCGGAATCAAGATGTCAGCAGAGCCGGGCTCCCTGGGAGACCCTGGGGAGGGGCTTCGCTGCAGCTTCTGGCTTTGGGGGGCTCCAGACCTTGGGGCTTGTGGCTGTCGCTTCAGCGTCTGCACCGTTTTCATGTGGTCTTCTGCTCTCTGTCTGTCTCCCTCCCTCCCTCCCTCCCTCCCTCCCTTCTTTCCTTCCTTCCTTCTTTCCTTCCTTCCTTCCTTCCTTCCTTCCTTCCGTCCTCCCTTCCTTCCTTCCTTCCTTCCTTCCTTCCTTCCTTCCTTCCTCCCTTCCTTCCCCAGGGATTGAACCCAGGGTCATTCTACTTCCAAGCTACACCCAGCCCTTTCTATTTTTTGATTTTTTATTAATTAATTAATTAATTAATTAATTTTTGCGGTACTGGGGATTGAACCCAGGGGGCAGTCTGCCTCTGAGCTACACCCCCAGCCCTATATTTTATTCTTTATTTTTGAAACAGGGTCTCACTAAGTTGCAGAGGGCCTCACTAAGTAGCTGACTCTGTCTCAGCCTCCCGAATACTGGAATTACAAGCATGCACCACCACACCCAGCTTTTTTTTTTTTTTTTTTTTTTTTTTTTTTTTTTT
>PVJS01034020.1:0-21824 GCA_004027185.1 Glis glis
AAAGAGAGAGAGAGAGAGAGAGAGAGAGAGAGAGAGAGAGAGAGAGAGAACTGAGGCTGGCTGCAAACCCGGATCCTCCGGTCTCCGCCTCCCAAAGTACTGGGATTACAAGCGTGCGCCACCACGCCCGGCTGTGAAGATGTTTTATAAGCCAGAGTTTTTTTGTGTGTGTACTGGGGATTGAATCCAGGGGTGGCATTCTACCTCTCAGCAACCTAAGCCAGAGTTTTAAACCACTGCTTTGAATTACCTTTCACTGAGATTTCTCCAATGCAATGTGCCTTATACATGTTAATGAACTTGCTTGTTTTCCCCTGTTAATCTGTCTTTTATTATAAGGGTCTGTCCCAAATATAAAGTTATGAGGGTTGAGGAGAAATTATATTTCTGCTATGACACTTTCTCTGGGTCTATTTGGCCCTATTTTTAGCTCTACACAGTAGAAACTTAGATAAATGATTTTAACCACCCTTCTTTTAAAATATAAGCATTGGCAATCATAACTCTGCAAGAACTGCTTTAGTTGTACCCCTACCTTTACGTTGTGTTTTCATTTTCACTCAAAGATATCTTCTAATTTCTTGGTGGTTTCTGCTTTGATCCCTAAATTACTCAGAAATGTGTTATCACATGTTTGGGGATTTTCTGTATTTCTGCTACTGATTTCGGTTTTTATTTTGTGTGGTCCGAAAACATGTTTTATGATTCAATTCTTTTAAACTTACTAATATCTATTTATGGTTCGACACATGGTATATTCTAGTGAATAATGTCCAACATATACTTGTAAAAGCAGTCTATATATCTGTTGAAGTCTATAGATATCTATATCAAGTTTATTGATAGTGTGATCTCCTATATCTTAGTTGATTTTCTGTTTGCTTGTTATTGAGTACTAAGAAAGAATATTGAAGTTGCCAACTATAATTGTGGATCTGTCTATTTCTTCTTTCAATTCTGTCAGTTGTTACTTTGTGTAAACTGGGACTTTGTGATTCTGTATATATGTTTATAATAGATCTTCCTGCACTATTGAGAGAGGGCATTATTTTCAAATGTAAAACACAAAAATAACTTAGGAAGGTGGGAACAACTAACAGTAAAAAAAAAAGCAATATTTTTTTCAGCTTTTTTATGATAAGAAATCCAACAATGGATATAAATTAACAAGGATCTAATTTATATATGTATGTACGTTTTGGAATTCAGGAATTCATAGGATACTTCAGGATAACTTGGCCTCTCATATGAAGCAGATACTGAGTCCAAATGTAGGTCAGTAAAATAAGAGAAACCTAACTCTGGAAAAATTTATGAAAGAAAAGTTTTTCATTCCTCTTTATTTAACTTGGACAAAACATGCAAGGGTCACAGATTATCTAAACAAAGAAAAACTCATGACATACTGATTTTTAAAAGATCAGATAGTAATTTGTTTTTCTAATTATTTTCTGAAGAAGAATTACATAACAAGTGGGTCATACTAAAAAATATACATATGACTTCTAACTATGGAAAATACTTGACCTCAGGATAAATGCAAATTAAAACTACACTAAGAAGCCGGGCGTGGTGGCGCATGCTTGTAATCCCAGTACTTTGGGAGGCGGAGACCGTAGGATCCGGGTTCACAGCCAGCCTCAGCTCGCTCTCTCTCTCTCTCCTTAGTGAGGCCCTCCGCAACTTCATGAGACCCGGTTTCAAACTAAAGTATAAAAAATAGGGCCGGGGGCATAGCGCGGAGGTAGAATGCCCCTGCGTTCAATCCCCGGTACCGCAAAAAAAAAAAAACTACACTAAGATATAATATTTTACTTAGACAAAAGATCTAAAGGCACAGATCAAACAGCGTGATAATACATTGAGTAGGGTCAAGTATAGGGAAACTCTCACACAGTACTGGTGTTAACCTAAATTGGTACAACCTCAATAAAGGGACATTTAGCAGTAACTACCAAACTACAAATGGATGTAACTGCTAACATAACAAATCACTTCTAAGAATTAATCCTATAAACACAATTGAAATCATGCAAAAAATGTATGTACTATATTTACTGTGGTATCACAATTAGCTTTATTTTAAAATGCTCTAGACTTTAATTCAATAATTTTAAAATTCTATTACAAATATTAGGAGAAGGTCTGAGTAAAAGGAGATATAAACTATTTTCAATGCCTTAAAACTACAAACTCAAAGCAATTCTCATCTAACACCGTGTAGGATCTTAGAAGAAACTTGACAAAACTGACTATAAAATTTATATATAAGAACAAAGGCCCATATATAACTAATCAGGGAAAAAATCTGGAAGAAAAGAATTTAGAAGTTAAAAAGAAAGAATAAAAAGGACACTTACGCTATTAGATAGAATGTCTATAATAAAACCATAGTAATTAAAACAGACTGCTACTAAGTACAGAGCAAAGAGCTCAATAGTACACAACAAAGAACCCAGAAATATGGGAATTTGATATCATGAAAGACCAGTACAAAAAGGTATGATTATGCTGGGTGTGGTGGTGCACACCTATAATCCCTGTACTTGGGAGGCTGAGACAGGAGGATCTCAGGTTCAAGGACAGCCTCAGCAAATAGTGAGACTCTTATCAACCTAGCTAGATGCTGTTTCAAAATAAGAAATAAAATTGGGCTGGGGGTGTAGCTCGAAGGTAGAATGCCCCTGGTTCAATCCCTAGTACCACAAAAAAAGGTAAGATTATTTCATAAGTAAATTGTTTTATATATGGTATTAGAAAAATTGTCTCATCAAGTGGAAGAAAAATTAGATCTTTTCTCCATACTACAAAATAAACCCTAGACCGAATTAAAAATTTAAATGTCGAGATGAAAATAACAGCAGAAAATAGAAAGTAACTTTATAATCTCAGACTACAGAAGGATTTTAATGTAAGATTCCAAACTCAAAAGTCATGAAGAAATAGATGATAGTTCTAACACTAAAATTTAAAATTTCTGTTCTACGAAGCCTGTGAAAAGTTATCTGCGATGGCTAAAAGCTACAGCAAGAAAATGAGAGAAACTCAATTTTTAAAAATATAAGAATAAGAAATATACAGAGGGAAATTTAATTGGCTAATAAATATATGAACAAATTATCAACTGTATCTATAATTAGATAAATGCAAATTAAGTTAATTATAAACATATGCTTTGCACCCAACTGACTGGCAAATATTAGAACAATGGCTAAGATGAAGTGCTGGATGGTATTTGAGGAAAAACAAGAACCCTCCTGCACTGCAAATAGGAATGTGAACCTTGAGCAGCTACTGTGGAAAACACATGGGAAGAATGTACCCCATGGATCCAGCAATTCTATATCTAGGAACAGAACCTTTCCTCCCCAGAATGAAGCAAAGGCTTGTATGTGAATAGTTCTTGAGTTAACTTTGAGAAACACAAAAGAAAATATTAAGAAAAGTTGCTGAATGAATGAATCAAGACTTGAAATTAGAACCAAAGGATAGAAAGTCTGTCTCAGACTAGAATGAAGTTTTATCCTGAAATACAATTTGAAAAAGCCATATTTTTGTCCAGATTCTTTAGTGGTTCAGATGCCTCATGTGAAAGTCAGGATCCATTACAATTGAATTTTAAACTCTTTCTAAATCTGTGTCTCTCTGACACTATTTTCATGCACCCAATTCAATGCATTTCTTCCTTGGTCTAAGCACATACTTGGTGCTCCAGTACAGGTATCATTGTAAACTCAAACCCCACACCAACTTTCAATGCCCAGTTCAAAAGCTTCTGCCTTTAGGTACTTTCCAACTTCTAGGCAAAAGATACCCTCTAATAAAAACAAATGACAACATAAGTCTTCGATAATAAGAACAGAAGGAACCACTAGCCAGTGGCCTTTAAATATCAAGAACATATAGTTGATAAAGGAAGAATTTGATTTTGTTTGGATAATCTCATGCTTAAGGATGTTCATATGCCAGAAGGAAATGTACTATTTTTAAGTTAAAATTAACAACCACCACCCCCGAAAATGAAAGAACATATCTAATAGATGAACATTTTAAATTTGTTCAACATCTTATAACTCTAGAATGTTTTAGTGGCAAATGTGCAGTTTACCTTGAAGCACTTGATAAAAACCAAAGAATACAAACTACTTAATATAATGGTCAATTACTTAGGACAGAGGAACAAAAAACTGCTTACTTCTGATACACTTCAGGCTTCAAGTTCCATAAATATAAAAAATGTCCTAATTCCTACATCAAATTCCATGTAATTGAACGGCATATACAGTGACTTGACTGGTATATAATGTCAGAATCGTAGTTCATGAGCACAGCTCAGGCTTACTCACCTTTTGGTGTCCTACCCTGGTACTTTCCTGCCTACTCATATTGACCCACACAATCCAATGAAGTAGATTAAAGCAGTAGTAATCCATTCATCCAAGTTTTAACACAATTGGCTATAAGCTGAACATTCTGCTGTTGTAAAAATCACATAAATGCTGTCATGTCTTCAGACAACCAGTCTTCAGACCAACACAACTTAAAAAGACATTGAAAGCAAATGATGTCAGTGATAAAAATACCAATAGAATACTATGATTCTATTCAGGTATTGGGCATGAATTATCACTGACCTAATTCCAAACTGCTCAAATATCCAACATTAGTAATCTTACCATAAAAATAGATGGATACTAACAATCACAAATATAGTAAATATTCTTAATTTTTATTCCTTCGAGCTTGACTAACATATACTCATATAACTTATATATAGAGAGACGACATCCAAGTAAAATACTACATATCAATATAATTTAAAAAATTAGCTTATTATAAAAACAAGGCTTCCTACTCTTTACCCCAAATTATACCTGGCAACTAGGTAAATCTTCCCCAAATAGGTGGTGCTGAAGAAGGCTGGTGATTCTGAGGAAAGGTAAGCAGAAGTCCTGTAAGTATTTTTCCATGGATTCAGGAGACCAAGCAACAGGACTAATCTAAAGTCAAAAAAGAAGATTTGAATAATTCATTCTATAATAGATGTAGCAAATTACATTCATAATGGCAACAAAATATATATTTTTTACTCAATAACCACTATATCTAATCTTAGCAAAAGCATACCATTGCACACTCCTGAATTCCTTCTTCATGGTATAACTTTCCTTTAGATAGTTCACTTATAACAAAGCTCAATAACACTTCATAAGACTTTTCTGCATCACATGTATTCTGGAAAAAATTAGAATATTAGTTTCATCAGTCATTGATAAACACAAAAAATTTACATTGGAAATAATACTTTAATGAGTAAAACTGTAGGTATATTATTCTTTAAGCATACGAACTTCAAGTCTTCTAAATTGGGATAAAATCATGTATCTTTGGATTCACCATGAAATTGAGTAGGTAATCAAAGCTATTCCAATACTTCTTTAAAAGACAGCATATAAATTGCATAGTTTACATGTAAATGAACATATAAAAGTCATGCCTTTTGACTCAGTGATTTCCACTCCTGAGAATTCTTTCCAAGGAAACAATCCAAAAGAAAAGGAAAAAAAAAAAAGCTTTATGCATAAGACATTCATTGCAGCACTAAGAGAGTTAAAAAAAATCTGACATGACCAACAAAAATGAGGCAGTTATCTAAATTATAGAATATCAACTCAACAGAATATTTTACAGGCTGTGAATATGACAAATTCGAACTATATGGAAAATGTGGAGAGAGCTAAATAAAAGTATTTACTTATACATTATAGCGGTACAAATCACATATGCATGTAATAGAAAAAATATAAACCACAAATTTTATTTTACAACTTTCCTCATATTCCTTGAAGAGACTTTGTTAAAAACAATTTACTGTAAAAACAAAATAGGATAATATAATTATTGCAGAATTTAAAAATAATTCCACTGAATAATGGTCTACAAACATAAACTTAATGGCTACTTCCTTCCCGCCTGCATTCCTCCTGTCTTAGCCTTCCAAGTACCGGGATAACAGGCGTGCACACCATGCCCAGCTTTTCACTACTTTTTAAAAATATTTTTGTGGTACTGGGAATTGAATCCAGGGGCATTCAACCTTCAAGCTACACCCACAGCCTTTTTTTTTAAAACAGGGTCTTGCTAGTTAATGAGAGTCAACTACTACTTGCTGAATAGAGAGTCACCAGTACTTGCTGAGGCTGTCCTCAGACCTGCGATCCTCCAATCTCAGCCTCCCAAGTACTGTAATTACAGGCGTGTGCCACCATGCCCAGCTAAGTAAATATGATTTTTTTTTTTTTGCAGTACCGAGGATTGAACCCAGGGGCATTCTACCTCCGAGCTACACCCCCAGCCCTATTTTTTATTCTTTATTTTGAAACAGGGTCTCACTAAGTTGTAGAGGGCCTCACTAAGTAGCTGAGACTGGCCGCAAACCTGGATCCTCCAGGCTCAGCCTCCCAACTATTGGGATTACAAGCGTGCACCAACACGCCCAGCAGTAAATATGATTTTAACAAAAATTTTCAATGAAGTTTAAAAACTCTTTAAGACTTTGAACCAATCAAAAGATTCAATTTAAGCCGGGCGTGGTGGCGCACGCTTGTAATCCCAGTACTTTGGGAGGCAGAGACCAGAGGATCCGGGTTCGCAGCCAGCCTCAGCTCGCTCTCTCTCTCTCTCTCTCTCTCTCCCTGTTTTTTCTCTCTCTCTCTCTCTCCACCTAGTGAGGCCCTACGCAACTTCGTGAGACCCGGTTTCAAAATAAAGTATAAAAAAAATTAGGGCCAGGGGTGTAGCACGGAAGTAGAATGCCCCTGGGTTCAATCCCAGTACCGCAAAAAAAAAAAAAAGATTCAATTTATACTACACTTATTATTTGTTCCTACCAAGTTTTACAACTAAACAGTCATTTCTTTGGCTCTATAGTATTTCACATGTTCTCAAGCCATTAAAAATGTTTACATTTAACTAAATTTGCACATTTTTTCTAAATTGTTTATATAATTTAAAGAGAATTCTTTTGCGTTTGCTAAAAATTTATATTTATGTTCTAATATGAAAAAGGAGCATAAATGTCATAATTAAGAAAAGGCTAGGATTTTTCAGTTTAGAAGTGGTAAGTCAAAAAGCCAACTTTGGATTGTGATTGACAATAGGGACAAAGAGGAGAAGAAGACAGATAAAATAGGTAAGTCTGCAGACATTTTATTATTCTGTTCACTGCACTCTCAGTTTTTATAACTTCTTTAAGTTTGAGGCGTGCAGCAAAGGAAAAAACAAAAGTGCCCAAATTGAAAGGAATAAGGGCCAAGTTTAGAGATATATGCAGAAGGTCTATAATTGGGCAAGGAAACATATAAATTATTTTTTAGCCTGAAGGTATTCCATTTCCAATTAAAACACCATTAACTCATTATGTCTTTCAAACACCTACCCTCATTCACTCATATCCCCAACTGAAATGAGCTCCTCAAACTACTAAAAGACAAATTCAGAAAAGAGACTGACCTTTTTGAGAGCTCCCATGTGTTTCCAGGCTGACCTATCTTCCTCGCTGCATTTAACCGAAAGCGCTGCAAGAGCCTGTGTATACAATAAGGTAAAAAGCACCTTCACAATGCACGTGAAGTGTTCTGTAAGAGAAAGAAAATGTCATTATTTCTTTGGAATATGGACATTTTATATACAAAATACTTTCACAAATGTATGCGCCTTTCCTTGCATGTGTAATTTTTTTGTTCAATATTTAAGTAGTTAATAAAATGAAATTATAATGTGCTCTATATGCTGCCTAAAGGCTCTAAAATTATGAAAGCAAAATTCTTCTATATAGCCACAGAATATATCAAGGAGAAGCATTTAGCAGTATGGAAAGTGTGTTCCCTTTCGGAAGATCAGAGAGTTAATGCCATTCAACCTGGGAATACCTGTGGAACCTTGGCAAATCTCAGCACTGGTCTTCAAACGCTCAATAAAGTTTGGGAGTCTCAGTGTTTGAAATCAACACAGAAGCTACCGCTAATATAGACAAATATTATAAAGAATAGTGTAATAGTGGGAACATGAAAATATGGTGAAAAATCAGAAAATTTAATATTTAGTGAGTATCCAATCTATGATTTGTGTTGAGTTTTCTAAGGAATCTACAGTTTCCTGGGATAATTCAGTTATTCAACAAATATCCATTGATTTACTGGCTTGCCTATAGGCACTAAGCTTAGTGAGGATGATAAATAAGAAGACAAATAGGATTAAGATGCTTGTGTAAGTTCCTTTCCCATACACTGCTTTAGAGTTAAAATAATGCAAAGTACACCAAGTTTCCTTGTGATGCACTTTTCAGTGTGATAAGCTGGAGTCTATCTTCTCTTTGATGAGTGAAGAGCCCAAGTAGTTGACTTTATTTGCTTTAATCAAAAGAGAACCAACAAAAGATTCCAAGTCCATCTAACAACTAATTAGGTGGTTAATGTTGTTCCCATGGGTATACTATAGACAAATGAATTTTGGTTCTAATAAACTGTCAATGTTCTCAAAGAACATTATATAGAATGATCACAACATAAGATTCCAATGAAAGTAATCACTTTCTTGAACTTCAAAACAGAAAATAAGCACTTTATCAGAAAATTAAGACACCTGGGTTTTTAACACATCCATTACACTTTTCAAACATTTACTGAGCATATGATGCACTGTGCATTAGGATACACAGAAGATGGTGCTGGTCCTGGAGTAACTGATAAGTCTACAGAGAGAGGTATTAAAGAATATTGACTATTATGACAATATGACAAGCGTCAAAAAGAGAAGAACAAATAGGTTATTATGGGAAAGGGGATGAGGGATACCCAAGAGAAAGGTTCCTAGAGAGTATCAAGATAAAGGATCACCAGGAGTTACTAAATGAAGAATGGAGTAGTGACAATCAGACATACTCAAAACTCTCCTGTCTTAAAAACAAACAATAGATAACCCCTTTGAATTACACCCACGTATAGCTTCAGTTTTCCCCTCCCCACTAACTCTTGGCAATTCTCTCTGCACGCTCTCTCTGTTTTCTTACCCCACTATAATCTGTTGATACTATAACTGCAAGTGCAGCCTCCTTACTGCTATTCCTTATTATCCAATATTTCTTTATCTATAGTCTAGAGTCTTCAGTAGAATTAATAAATAATTTACTTTTTAGATACCCAGATGCTTTTGGAAATCTGTTAAAAGCTATGAAATTATTATAGAAAAAAATATACATACAAAAAAATTCTATGCAATTTTTGAAGATTTATGGATTCCTTAAAGTATAGTAATGAACTCTGGAACCACATATTTAAGAGCCTTGGTTTAAAGAAGGTACCCAAAATTGCTGGGGTTACATGAGTAGGACATGAGCCAACCTAAAGGATTTATTTGTGGTTTTTTTTTTTTTTTTGCGGTACTGGGGATTGAACCCAGGGGCATTCTACCTCTGAGCTCCACCCCCAGACCTATTTTTTAGTCTTTATTTTGAAACAGGGTCTCACTAAGTTGTGGAGGGCCTCACTAAGTAGCTGAGGCTGGCCGTGAACCCGGATCCTCTGATCTCAGCCTCCCAAGTACTGGGATTACAAGTGTGCACCACCACGCCCGGCCTCTGAAGGATTTAAAGTTATTACTTAGTGTGAAATTGAAAGACATCAAATATATTAAAAACCATGAAACATAATAGTGTTGAAAAATAAAAACGCAATCATCTTTGGGCAATACTAAAAATAAAAGACATTTTCGGCAAACTGGTAAATAAAGAATCAAGCCTTTCCTATATCGACTCTACCAATAGGTAAACAAATAGGAAAAACAAATAGTAAAAAAATTCTCTTTATAAGAATTCCACATAACAAATGACATAAGGAATAAATCAAGGCAATCATCAATACCCTGTAGTGTCACATAAAGAGAGGCAAATGAATATTCTCTCTCCTGATGAAAGCATCTAACATCATCCATGAAGTATTTCTACCAAAAGAAAAAGAAGCTAGGCACAGTAGTGTGCTATAATCCCGGTACTTGGGAAGCTGAGACAGGAGGATCTCAGGCTCAAGGCCAGCCTCAGCAACTTAGCAGGACCCTATTTCAAAAATTAAAAATAAAAAGGGCTGGTCTAGTGCCATTAAAAAAAATAGAAGAAAAAGAAATAGGAAACTAAAGCCATATTTATATTTCTAAACCTATCAGCCAGTTTATAGGAAACACACAGGGATAGAACATATTACTAAACAAGTCCGCAGAATGCAATTAGCAAAATTTAGACTATGGGAAACTCTAATGAACAGAATAGCTAGATTTGTCAACAAATAGAATGTTAGGAGAGAGGGAAAGGAAAGGAAAAAGATATTACATGCGAATCCAATGTGTGTACCTTATTTGGATTCTAAGTCAAGCAAACCAACTGTAAGAAATCATCGATAAGATACAAGGACATAAAATGAAAATCTGAACAGTGACTAGATATTTAATG
Organism: Glis glis; assembly: GCA_004027185.1. Classification (NCBI taxonomy): domain Eukaryota; kingdom Metazoa; phylum Chordata; class Mammalia; order Rodentia; family Gliridae; genus Glis; species Glis glis. Next base: position 10,502 of record PVJS01034020.1, read on the forward strand.
ATATTAAGATGTAACTGTTTATTTTTAAGTGTACTCACAGTTATTATGGTTATGTTTATTCAAAGAATTCTTATATTTTGTAGATACACACTCAAGACTGTATAAATAAAAAATGAGGTATAGGATTTGCTTCAAAATAAGGGTGTGAGGGAGAAATAGGTAAGAGTATAAATGAAACAAGGATGGCCATGAGTTAATTGGTAGGTACACAGGGGTTCATTAAACTCTGCTTTTTACTATTTTATATATTTGAGATATCCTAAGATAAACATTTATTTTTAAAGCTTTGGCTTGTAACAAAGCAAAACTGACATATTTTCTCTCTTAAAGTGAGTAGTAAATAATAAAAACAATCTTCTATTTCTCCTTCAAGGGCCTTGCTCATGGAATTGTGGAAATGGAGGAGAAGCCGTAAACCATAGTACTACATGCTCCAGAGAATCCTAGAGTCTCTACCCTATAAAGCATAGTTGAGAATAGATTTGTGAAGCTCTTCAGTGACACTGAGATGAAAAAGAACAGTAATAGGATACAAACCTGAGTAACTGAGCCTTCCTAAAAAAAGATAATGCTTTTAAGCTTTAAACCTTGGAGGTTCAAAATGAAGGAAGAGTCAGGCATGGTGGTACACACCTGTAAACCCAGTATTTAGGAGGCTGAGACAAGAGGATTGCAGGTTTGAGGCCAGCCTCAGCAACTTAGTGCTACCTCAGCAACTTAGCAAGACCCTGTTCCAAAATGAAAAATAAAAATAGAAAGGGCTGGAGGCAGGGGTAAATTGGAGATAGAACCCCCCCCCTGTGAAGGAGGAGGAGGAGGAGGAGAGGAGGAGGAGGAGAGGAGGAGGAGGAGGAGGAGGAGGAAGAGGAGGAGGAGGGAAGAAGAGGAGGTGGAGGAAGAGGAGGAGAATTAGCCAAAGATAAACAATTGTTATGTTTTCTGTGGATCTTCTACGGTGACTTCTTTTAAAGAGTGGGTAAAGTTCCTACCTCAACCCTCTGTCCTATTGCCTTAAACTACACTGTGATGGATGGAACTCTAGCAGCTACCTTGGCACAGGAAGACGAGAGCAACAATGTAAGGAATCTGGTACTGGGAAGTAGAAGCACAGGCCTGTCTACTTTTACACTTCTTTTTACATGAAAGAAAAATAAGCTTCAGGGATCCCAAGATGGCGACTGAGGGAGACACCACATTGGATCCCTCAGACTCAGATCTCAATCGCCGTGAAAGCAGCTTCTCGACAAGAGAAGAAATGCAACAAAAAATTGAGCTAAACAACAAAAAATTTGAAACACGACAGAATCGAAGACAAAAGACAACACAGAGGACAGTTAAGAGCTCCAAGCACATTACTTAGGGAACGGCGGCAGCAGCGCCATCTTGGTCAGGCCATGCCTGCAGCTACCAGCAATGCAGCTTCTGCGGCCACCAACAAAGAAGCCAGCAACCTGTTGTAAATCCAGCAACTGCAGATCATCAGCAACGAAAGCGAGCAGCAACTCACTCCATGCTTGACAGAGACCTGAATGCCTGGAAGCCTGACCAGAACTTGCCCACCCCCTCACCAGGAGATTAAGAGCAGCACCCAACAAGACCATAAGTTAACGAGCCGCCCCAGGGGGAGACCACCCAGCATGGTCACAGAGACTTGCATGGCAAGCAATAGACTCGCAGGGTCAGAGACTTTGTGGATCACCCCTGTGGAGGTGGGAGTGGGGTCTGCTTTAAGACACAGTTGATGTGCAGATAAGCAGACAGCCCCCGGCGACATTCGGGCGGGAGAGACCTACAGCCCACAGGTCGCAGCACCCTTGCAGGGTTCCTGGAGATTGCCACAGAACACACAGTCATGGTACCTGGGAAAAACTTAGACCAACCCAGCCTTCTCTGTGGAAAACGTGGAGTTCTGTGTTTGCACAGTGTCAGGTCAAAGCGACATCCGCCACTTCTGTAGGCAAAGAGAGACACAAACCCAGGGTCCTGCGCTGGTGACACTTGCCATATGTGTAGACAGAGAGAGACAGAGGGAGAGCCCCAGTGGAGAATGAGGAAACCCACTCTTGCAGTGAGAGGGGCACTATCGACACTGGGCACCTGCACAGGCAGAGAGAAGCACCAGGCAAGGGTCCCAAACATTGAAGGAGACCAAGAATTGGATCTGCAAATGGACATTATTGCTATAGGATACTGAGCAAGTGAGAATGCTTGGTACATGCTCAAGAACCTACTATAATAGGAAGACCTTAATCAGCTAAAAGTATCCATGCAGACCCAAGAGGGCAGCAGAGCTCAACTGCTCTGTACTTGTATATCTGTAGGGTGGTTTGTTTGTTTGTTTGTTTTCTCTATTTATTTGTTTGCTTGTTTATCTGTACTTTTCCCCATCCTTTTTGCAAGCTTCTTCCCTCTTTCCTATCTCCTCTCTTCTCTCTGTCCCTTTTTTTCCCTCTTTCTTTGCCTTGTACTAAACCCATTTCATATCACTATACCTAAATACTATAAACTGGCTACTAGAATTCTCCTTTATTTTCACCACCCCTAATCTTTATTATATATTACCTTACTATTCTCAAACTCTTTTTCTACTCAATTCTATTCTCTATTTTACCCTATCCTTGCATAAAAGAAAAAAATGAAACTATCTCTATTTACAGATGACATATTATACTTAGAAGACCCAACAAACTCAACCAAAAGGCTTATAGAACTGATCAACAAATTCAGCAAAATGTCTGGATACAAAATCAATCTTAAAAAATCAGAAGCTTTTCTATATGCTGACCATAAATCCACTGAAAAAGAAATCCAGAAAACATTCCCACTCACGATATCCCCCAAAACAATAAAATACTTAGGAATAAAACTAACCAAGGAGGTAAAAGACCTCTACAAGGAAAATTATAAAACACTGAAAAAAGAAACTGAAGAAGATCTTATAAGATGGAAAGACTTCCCATGCTCTTGAATAGGCAGAATATCATCAAAATGGCCATTTTTCCAAAAGTGATCTACAGATTCAATGCAATATCCATTAAATTACCAAGGTCATTCTTCATAGACAGAAAAATCAGTCCTTAAATTCATTTGGAACAACGAAAAAACCCAGAATAGCCAAAGTAGTTCTCATCACAATACCTGACATCAAACTATACTACAGAGCCATAGTAATAAAAACAGCATGGTACTGTCACAAAAGCAGACACATAGACCAATGGAGCAAAATAGAAAACTCAGAAACAAACCCACACACTTACAGCCAATTGATTTTTTACAAAGGAGCCAAAAACATACACTGGAAAAAAGATAGCCTCTTCAACAAATGGTGTTGGCAAAACTGGCTAACCACATGCAGATAAATGGAAATAAACCCTACTTTCTTACCCTGCACAAGAGTCGATTCAAGATGGATCAAAGACCTAGAAATTAGACCAGAGACCTTACAGCTACTTCAAAACAGTATACATCCAACTCTTTGACACATAGGCACAGACAAAAACTTCCTCAACAAGACCCCAAAGGCACAAGAAGTTAAAAAGAGGATCAATACATGGGATTGCATTAAGCTGAAGAGCTTCTGCACAGCAAAGGAAACTATCAAGAACCTCAACAGAGAGCTGACAGAATGGGATTTTTGCCAGCTACTCCTCTGATAGAGGACTAATATCTAAAATATACAGAGAACTCAAGAGACTCACCGCTAAAAAAACAACCCAATCAAAAAATGGGCATGTGAACTAAGTAGGCACTTCATAAAAGAAGAAATATAAATGGCCAATAAATGTATGAAAAAAGCCGGGCGTGGTGGCGCACGCTTGTAATCCCAGTACTTTGGGAGGCGGAGACCGGAGGATCCGGGTTCGCGGCCAGCCTCAGCTCTCTCTCTCTCTCTTCCTAGTGAGGCCCTCTGCAATTTCGTGAGACCCGGTTTCAAAATAAAGTATAAAAAATAGGGTCGGGGGTGTAGCGCGGAGGTAGAACACCCCTGTGTTCAATCCCCAGTACTGCAAAAAAAAAGTATGAAAAAATGTTCAACATCATTAGCAATCAGAGATGCGAATCAAAACTACCCTGAGATTTCACCTAACCCCAATTAGAATGGCAATCATTAAAAACACAAACAATAACAAATGCCGGCAAGGATGTGGAGAAGTAGGAACTCTACTATACTGTTGGTGGGATTGCAAATTAGTGCAACCACTTTGGAAAACAGTGTGGAGGACCCTCAGAATACTGGAAATGAACCTATGACCCAGCAATACCACTTCTAGGTATCTACCCAAAAGAATGGAAACCAAATTACCAGACTAATGCATGGGTATCTATGCTTATAGCTGCACAATTCACAATTGCCAAACTATGGAACCAGAAAAGATGTCATTCAACAAATGAAAGGATTACAAAACTATGGGATATGTACAAAATGGAATTTTACGCAGCCATAAAGAAGAACATCATAGCCGGGCGTGGTGGCGCACGCTTGTAATCCCAGTATTTTGGGAGGCGGAGACCGGAGGATCCGGGTTCACAGCCAGCCTCAGCTCTCTCTCTCTCTCTCTCTCTCTCCCCCTGTCTTTCTCTCTCTCTCTCTCTCTACCTAGTGAGGCCCTCCGCAACTTCCTGAGACCCGGTTTCAAAATAAACTATAAACATATTGGGCCAGGGGTGTAGTGCAGAGGTAGAACGCCCCTGGGTTCAATCCCCAGTACTGCAAAAAAAAAAAAGAACATCATTACATCATTTGCAGGGAAATGGATGGAATTAGAGAACATTATGCTTAGTGTGATTAGTCAGTCACAAAAAGTGAAAAGTCAGATGCTCTCCCCTAATATGTGGAAGCTAGGGAGAATAAGGCATAGGAGGAACTCCAGACAAAGATAGAGAAAACCTTAGATGAGTAAAGAAGGCGACCTAACTGAGGGAGATGGGAGGGGGGGAAGAGGGAAACACCCTAATGCACAGGATGTACATACACAAACTTATCAAAGTCAACTACTATGCTGAGCACCAGAGGAGGGAAGGGGAAGGGAATAGGGGTGGGAATTGGGGGAGGGCTAATTGACCGATGTGTGCACGTATACTTCTACCATCCTGAAACCCATCAAGTTGTAAGATTACAATGCACCAATAAATAAATTTTTAAAAAAAAAGCCGGGTGTGGTGACGCATGCTTGTAATCCCAGTACTTGGGAGGCTGAAACAGGAGGATCCAGGTTCACGGCCAGCCTCAGCTACTTTGTGAGGCCCTCCGCAACTTAGTGAGACCCTATTTCAAAATAAAGAATAAAAAAAAATAGGGCTGGGGGTGTAGCCCAGAGGTAGAATGCCCCTGGGTTCAATCCCCGGTACCATCATAAATAAATAAATAAATAAATAAATAAATAAATAAATAAATAAATAAATAAAAAAGTCAGGCGTGGGGGCACACGCTTGTAATCCTAGTAGTTGGGAGGCTGAAATAGGAGGATCATAGGTGTGAGAATAGCCTCAACAACCTAGCAAGACTCTCAGCAACCTAGGAGACTCTGTTTCAAACTAAAAAAAAAAAAAATAGGACTGGGGGTATGGCTCAGAGATAAAACTCCCCTGGGTTTAATCCCCAGTAACTAGATAGATAAATGATAGATAGATAGATAGATAGATAGATAGATGATAGATAGATGATAGAAAGAAAGGAAAAATAAGCTTTACTCTTACTTGAGCTTCTGTGTGTTGTGTTTGTTTCCTCTCTGTGATATATAGCCAAACCTGATCCTAAGTTATAAAATGTCCTTCCCTTGGACATGAAGAACTAAACATAAACACCTGAAGTCAGTGATGCATTATAAGTTACTTCCAAGCTTATTCTTTAGAGGGAGGCCAGTGATATGATGGGTATTATGATGGATAAGATGCAAGGACATAAAAAAGATCAAAGAAAAACAAATGCTTGTCATTAATATGTTTAGCTTCAGCATCTGATGAAACGACTGGTGTAAAAAGATCTTTTCATATGAAAACAGTGCTTTAAAAGGGCTTACAAGGTGTCCAGGTAGGTTTCTGCATCAACCCACTTTCAGATATTTCAGATAAAAATATGGGAAGCATTTAACATTCCAGTACATATAAACAGTAAAATTTTTCTTCCTCTCCTTTTTTAATAACAACCAATAGCAAAACAGTTACACAAATTCATATTTTTTACAAAAAAACAATCCATAGGACTGCCCCCCCACACTAAAGACCACCAACTATTAACTATTAGATCAACAGGGGGTGCAAAGTGAAAATTTATATTAATGATTCCATTTCCTTTATCTACAACCCCCCACATCTCAAAAAAGCTACCTGAAGAAATTTAAAGTTACTTAAAATAATTCAGCAACCTTCTATCTTTCTGAGGTTCCTAGCAGTTGAAATAAAGGTCCCTATCCAATATTCAATGTGGAACAGGTCCATTTGGGGGAGCGGGCCTGGTCCTAAATTCTAAGAGAAATTTATCACTACAGTGACAGTGAACAACATATGTGCTTGACCGTAGTTTTATGAAAATAGGACAGGGTTATGGTTTATATACTGAATGTTCCCCAAAGACCCACATGCTAAAGGCTTAGCCATCAGCCTGTGGTGCTAGTGGGAGGTGGTGGAACCTTTAGGAGGTGGGGCCTACTAAGTCAGGTCACTGGAGGCGCCCTTGAAGGGGGCAGTGGGGCCCTGGCCTCTTTCTCTCTCTCTTTGCTTCCTGGCCACCATGAAGTAAGCAGTATCTTCTGCCAAGCACTTCTACCATGATATACTGCCTTATCACAGGACCAAAGGCAATGGGGCCAACCAACCACGGACTAAAACCTCTGAAATTATGAGCCAAAATAAACGTTTCCTCCTTTTAATTGGTTATCTGAGGTATTTTTACCATTAGTCAGAAAGCTGACTAATGCATACAGATAACCCAATCTTGAATTATTATAAAATTTTAAGAAATAATATAAAGCACATGTTTTTAAAAGTAATTCTAACTACAAGTAAATTTAATGAAGGCTAAATACTTTGCTATTTGGTTCTCTAAAGTCAAAGTCCAAATTTATTCATCTTTGTATCTCCAGCATCTGGCAAAGACACCTATCAACCTGGTGCACAGAAGGTACTCATTAGATATTGCTTAGGCTAAATCAGACTTTCGCAACAAAGTACTAAATAAACATTTGGTTTTTAAATGTATCCATGAAAGACCACACTTTTTTCATGATATTACTTTAAAGCATCTTTACTAACAACATTACAAATTTTTACATAGATGTTTTCCTGAACCTATTCCATTCTTTAAATCATTATTAAGGTCAATTTTCTTAACTCATTATAGAAAAAAATTTTAGGATCTCTTTCTACTGAATTAAGTTCCATTAATTCTACTGAATTAATTCAGTATATTAATTATATCCCCTTTCCATACTCACTTCACCTTTTGTTGAAAAGTAGTGCCAACAGTTCCTTCCTGACAACAATACACCAGCTACAGTTGTTAAGACACTCATACAATAACTTTTACTCTTAACTGAAATGTTTTTCCCTTTAAATATTGATTATAAAAATAAAATTGTTATATATCAAGTTCTTCCCTTTTAGATTTTCAAGCTTATAAAATATACTTTTGAGTAGAGAGATTTTTATTTTTTTATATTTATTTATTTATTTATTTACTTACTTACTTATTTATTTATTTTTGCGGTACTGGGGATTGAACCCAGGGGTGTTCTACTTGTGAGCTACACCCCCAGCCCTATTTTTATTCTTTATTTTGAAACAGGGTCTCACTAAGTAACTGAGGCTGGCCGCGAATCTGCGATCCTCCTGTCTCAGCCTCCCAAGTACTGAGATTACAAGCATGCGCCACCACGCCTGGCTTTGAGTAGAGATATTTTTAAATAAAATATTTAAAACTTTGAAAATGTAAAGCAAAGTGACTTTTTAATTATTGAAAGTATAATACAACTAATATAATTAGAATAGCACAATTAGGAATAAACCAGCATGACTCCGATGCAACTATTTCCCTAATCTAAGGAAGACTAACCAAAGTGAAACAAAAAACCCCAAAGAATTTAAAATTAATTTTGCAAAGAGATTAATTTCTTTTTTCTCTCTCTTTTTTTTTTTTTTTGCAGAGCTGGGGATTGAACCCAGGGGCATTCTACCTCTGAGCTATACCCTTAGCCCTATTTTTTATTCTTTATTTTGAAACAGGGTCTCACTAAATGGCAGAGGGCCTCACTAAGTAGCTGAGGCTGGCCGTAAACCTACAATCCTCCTGTCTCAGCATCCCAAGTACTGGGATTACAAGTGCGCACCACCATGCCCAGCTAAAGAGATTAATTCCAAGGAAGCTGTTTGACAGGTTTAGATGGTAAAATCTACAAACATAAATGATTAAATTCATATGCATAGCTAAATCCAAAAAAAGTAATATGAAAAAATATCTGAATGTTAGAGGAAGGAAAAAATGGGGAGTGACTGCATACTGGGATAGTTTCTTCTGAGACTGATGTAAATGTTCTAGAAATAGATAATGGTGATGGTCTCACAATTGTGAATGTACTAAATGTCACTGTAATTGTACACTTTAAAATAATCTAAATAGCAAACTTTGTTATATGAATCTTATAATTAAAAAATATTAAAAATTTGCGGGGTTGGTATAAATAAAATATTATGCTTGCTTATTTTTATAGCTTAGTTCTAGCGTGTTCCCCAAAGGCTCATGTGTTGAAGGCCAGGTCCCCAATGCAGCAGTTCTCAGAGGGGGGCCCATGAGGGTTCTGACCTCATTAGTGAATTGATCTGCTGATGAATTAATAATTTGGTGACATTAGTGGGAGGTGGTGGAAACTTTAGGCCCTAGTTGGAGGAAGCAGGGAACTGGGGGTGTGCCCTGGAATGGTTATTTCTTGTCTCTAGTCCCTTTCTCTTTCTGCTTCCTGGCTGCCTTGAGGTAAACAGCTTTGCTCTGCCACACCCTTATGCAACAATGTTCTGCCTCACCTCAGAACAAAGCACCGAGGCCAGCCACCAGCCACGGATTGAAACCTCTGGAACCTTGAGCAAAAATAAATCTTTCTTCCTTTAAGTTGTTTATGTCAGGTATTTTGGTCAAACCAATGAAATGCTGACCAACATACTTATTAATGACATTTCACTCTTTATAGAATATTATAATTTATATATAATTTATCTATATTTAAAATCAATGACACTGAGCATGGTGGTGCACGCCTGTAATACCAGTACTTGGGAGGCTAAGACAGGAAGATTGCAGGTTTGAGAACAGCCTCAGCAAGTAGTGAGACTCTCATCAACCTAGCGAGACCCTGTTTCAAAATAAAAATTTAAAAATAGGGCTGGTGGTATAGCTCAGAGGTAGAATGCCCCTGGGTTCAATCCCCAGTACCAAAAAAAAAAAATGAGCTGGGCATGGTGGTACATGCCTATAATCCCAGTATAACCTAGCGAGACCCTGTTTCAAAATAAAAAATAAAATGGGGCTAGGGATGTAGCTAAGAAGTAGAACGTCCCTGGGCTCAATCCCCAGTAACTAACACACACCCACACACACACACACACACATACACACACACACACACACAAAGTAAAATAATAATAAAATAAAATAATAAATGAATACTTCATATCCTTAGGTAAAAGGTTTTTTCAAATGATTAAGTTGAAGTACACACAAAGAATGCCTACTTCAGGAAGAACACCTTTATACACCCACAGATGTTCATTGTACTGTAACTTACAAAAGACAACTAGTTTTCCAACACAGAAGAATGTCAATTATTTGACAGAATATTTTAAATGTCTTCCAGTGAAAACTAGGAAGACTACTGATCAATGATTAAAATGTTGCTAATATAATATCAATGCTGTTAATATAATAATGCTATTACATTAATACTAACTTAAAATGACAGGACATACGTTTCAATAGGTCTACACTTACTACTCTATTGAAATATGAATGCATGCAGACAGGGTGCAGGCACTAAAGCTGACAGTTTGCTCTACTTTTCAAATTTTCATTTGTATTATCACGTTAGTTTTTTTAAACAAAGGTTTTCAAAGTGGTTTCCCCATTTCTTTACTTCTTATTAATTAAAAAACTGAAAAGAATATGCTCATAAGAAAAAATACCTTTATTTCATTGTCATCTTCTTAGATATGATAACCATTTACTAATTATAGAAAAAAACAATGTTCTTCATCACAAAAAAATTTCCATCAGACTGAATACTCTACTTGTCCCTATACTCTCCAGAACATTCATAATATAAAGTATATAATCTACGAATCTGAATTATGAAGACATACCTTTGCATAAGGGTTGTGGCATCATTAAAATCTGGATGAGCAAGAGGGATGTTACATCATGATAAAGAATTGGAACCTCAGGCTGTTGTTCTTCATTTCCTAGCCTTAAAAAAATGCATAATCACTTTAGACAGTACTATATATCTTTTTTCTTTCTAATTCATTTTATATTTCACATATATGTCTATTAAACAGAAATAAAACCTTTATAAACAAGTGAGAAATTGCAAAAGAAAAACTGGGGGGGTCATATTTTTTGCCTAATAATACAATCTCTTAGACTCATATATTTCCTTTCCTATTTTGAAAAAAATATGTAGAAACTTCATCAAGTCTTACCAAAGTAAACTGGGATATATTAACTTGAGTATGACTCTTTCTGATCTCTTAATACAGAAATTAAACAAAGCATTAAATAGAACATAAGAGAATTAGTTTCATAACAAATGGGGTAACTCAGACACTATCACAAACTAAGCCCTGAAGAATAAATGCTCACGTTAGAAACAGGACAGGTACAGTTCACAAATCAAGTCAGGTTGAAAAGGCCTAGTTAATATTTCTTATTAAAAAGTCATTTCAACTTTATGGCTAACATACAATTCAAAGAAACTCTAACATTTTCAAAGTTTCAAATATATAATAATAAACTATAAAAGAAAATGTAGTAAAATTTAGGATTGTGTAATACTGTGGAAAACAGAATATATAATAAAGTTGAGCTCATTCTAAAAGAATTTTAAAAACATCTTTAGGGGGTAATTTTTTTTATTTTGGCGGAACTGGGGATTGAACCCAGGGGTATTCTACCTCCGAGCTACACCCCCGGCCCTATTTTTTTTTTTTATACTTCATTTTGAAACTGGGTCTCACGAAGTGGCAGAGGACCTCACTAAGTAGCTGAGGCTGGCTGCGAACCCGGATCCTCTGGTCTCCGCCTCCCAAGTACTGGGATTACAAGTGTGCGCCACCACGCCCA